>JANTCA010001807.1:0-11762 GCA_024741275.1 Chironex yamaguchii | reverse complement strand
ACGCAATCAATCAAAGTCGATGTAATATTTACAATCTAAATTAAGTTATTTTATTGCAAACGATGAAGTATCGTAAACCTGACATTACGAGTTCGTGAAAATATAACAATGCCAACTTTACTTCTAAAAACATGTGTAAGGTCGATCTTGTCCAGACCGATGCCAACCAACACAAACAAGGTGAACAAAGTTCAAGCAACTAACGATAAACAAAAAGCTCTCCATATCCACTTACAGTTCCAATATTGGATAAAGTAAACGTTCCTCCGGTAAGTTCCTTAGTTCCCAGTTTCCCGGATGAGCCCAATTCCTGTAGATAGTTCAGTTCTTGTGCAATCTCAAAAACTGTTCTTTGTTCCACATTTTTAACATTCGGAACGATTAATCCATCACCAGTATCCATGGCAACGCCTATATTATGGGCAGCCTAGCAAAAAGATAAAGCAACCCTGGATCTGTAGCTTAAAGTTTAACAACAGGATACTGAAAATGTCTGTCATCGTCATAGAACGTCATTTCCATGACTACTTTAAATACATCAATAATATATATTCCAGCATCACGTTTGACGCGGAAGAAGCAGGAGGACAATCATCCTTGCTAGCTGTCTTAGTGAAGATGAAGACAAGTGGTAATATACCAGTCAAAATTTTCAAGAACAAACTTTCGCAGACCAGTATCTCAATGACATCACACAGTCAAACCAGAGCGAAAAACACTTGACTTCGGAAGGGCGAGAACAGCAGTAGAAACGAAAAGAAAATTCTGAGACACATCATTCAACGTTATTTTTTCACGACTCCACTTTAAATAAGTGATGTCAAACAAAGGATCCCAATGACTGAAAAGAACAACCTAGTGTACGAGGTGCAATGTAAACACGGCCTTTGCATCGACAATGGAGAATCGGAATAATCTTGTTTACAAAGAGAACAAGAACACAGCACAGCTGTTGAAAGGAATGACATCAAGAGCAACGAAACAGCTAAACATTGCTGGAGTCACAAAGCGAAAACTCGAGACAAAGAGATTAAACCCAGACCAGAAAACTGAAAGAAAACAAAACAATCCCTACAACGCAACAATCACAGCTTACAACCCGTGACATCATAACATTTCTTTACTTGGTGTGTCAGCAGAGATTAGGACTCGAAAAGGTTCACAATGATCTCGTTTGGATGAACTCCAGACAGAGGTCGACTAGCTATTTTATGGTTAGTGCATACCACTAATAAGAGTTAAAACCATGTCTACCTCTATGAGACCTAACACCAAAACAAATTTTTCTCATAACAGGCATCTTTCAGGAAGCTAGCATTAGCTACCTTCAGTCATAAAGCTACGCATGTAATTCTTCTAACATTCACGTCTTCTTCCTCGTGCCATGTACAACATGTTGGATAAACTTTACATATAAAAATATTCTTCCATTCTTCAGACTTCGTATCCTCTGTGTGTTGCTAGAGCTGCTTCTAACAAACTGAGCTTACGACAAGTGGCACGTGGCTAATATTCTATAGGCTTATTATATGTTCCGCATTTCTCTAATCACTGAGAGCTGCCATTGTGTCTATAGAGGTTAGCAAACACTTCCTTTTTTCCTAAAAAGAGGAAGTGTGAAACAATCAGTTTCATAAACAACAAAAATTCCTACGTCGGCAGTAAGTTGTTAAACTCTCCATCGTCTCCGTCTCTGTTAAGGTCGATAGTCAAGAAAGGTAAAATATAATACATTTGATGGCCTGACACCAGCGTGACAAGACATATTTTCCCTCTCACTCACACTTCTGCTACGTTATAGCATGAAATTCGCCAAAAATCATCCCACCAAAACAGACAAGACAGTTTGTGGAGGTATTGTAAGTATAATAGGATTGAGTGTTACCTTGCAGATGATGTTGGATGCTGTTTCATCCATGCTACTGTTGAGGACAGGATAATGGTTCAGTGCCAACGAAGCAGCCTTGATAAAAAAAGGCATAAATGAGAGCTTAACCCCATGTTCCTTGGCACGTTTCTTGAGCTGTTTTCTTAACCTGACAAACAGAAATTAATTATCAAGCATAAAACACTGAAAATTTCTATCAACAGGAAAGTCTTATAATGAAATGAGTACATTCTGACACTCTCTTTCAAGCACTTTCACGTCCATTTGCCTGTTGATTTTGTGACTATTAATTTATTATTCCAATCTTAACTAAAAAGTCTTTGTAAAGTAGCAACTGTGAGAAAGTAAGATTACATAATTCTCACTGATAATCACACTAACAGTAAAACTTCCTAACCCTGGCATGGGATGACGCTCAATAACGAGTATGAAAGAAAGAGTGAACCAGGCTTTAAAAATACAGATGAGTGCGTTTTCACTATCATCACGTCAAGTCTTCAAAACAGTCTGCATTTTATTGCCAAGGGACTTATAATACTGGCGAGGGGTAAATTCCTGCCCCTTAAGTTCTCAGTTGCATCCTTTAAGCATTCCAGTTATGCTCGAATGTGGCTGATAATGAGCGCAAGGTATTTCAGTATTAAGAAAGTGCAGGTAATTAACCCTCTCTCCCCTTTAAGCACATGCATCACCGCTTGGTATCATTCACTTATTTAAGTTAGTACTTAATGGACAATGGATGAGAAGAATCAGAAACACTTGTCTAAAGATTCTAACTCAGGTTACTGCTTAAAAAGGAAGCAGTTGATTTTGTTCATTAAATGAAATAAAGAAAAATAAAGAAAAATAAAGAAAAATAAAAATGAAGAAAAATAAAGAAAAATGAAGAAAAATATGTAGCAAAACATACTGCACGAGTTCATCCATAACCACTTCATCACAATATCCAAAATGTGGAATTTGTAGTGCAGTGTTCATCGTTTTCACCATGGCTTTGCGGAATCCACGGATTGGCTCAATTCTGTCTTCACGTGACACGATGGGCTGCACAGTGGGCGCTGTTTTCAAAGGAGCAGCTGGTTTACTCGGCTCTTGGGGAGGTTTCACTGACACGGGTGGCACTAAAAACAGATAGTGTTATTGTTTGTTGTATATTGTGTAATTTATACAATTAAGCAAGATCCAACGTCTATCAGCCATCAAAGAAAACGAAGGAGCAATGATAGGAATAAGAAATTTCAAACTTCAGGAAACAGCTAAGTTACAAATACTGGGATTGGCTTAGGTTTTGATTAATGATGGAGGGGTGCGTTCTGACTAATGGGAAAGGAATAAGTTTTGCCTAACGGCAGAAGCACACGTTTTGATTACTGCTAAAAGACTTAAACTAGGATTGAAATTATTACACATATCTCCCTGCAACAAAGAAAGAAAGAAATCGCTGTGATTAACACGAAAGCTTGATTAATACAAATCAGTGAAACACCCTTAAAGGCAATGGCAGCTGGAGATGTCATTTTTTGTAAATTTCAGACCAGCCTTGAAATGCATTGCTTACGAGAAGAAAAATGGAATACAATTTAGAAAACTGTATTATTTGAAGTTGTCCTTTCTGTTCTCATGTATCCGGTGCAATTACACCATCATCAGTTCATCTAGTCCTTAAGCTTGTCTGGCTTAAACCCTTTATGAATTACGTCTAATGTAACAGGACATAGAATTGCTTTATCATGAGTATGCTACAAAAAAGAAACTATCAACAAAAATCAACCGAAGAGACATGCGCAAGGACAGTTTTAAGAAAACCACAAATAATATAATAGCACGTAATTACATCCAAGTTATTAAATATCAATCGTATCAATGATCTAAACCCGACTGCACTGCTTTTTATACAAATAACCTAGCAACCAGGCCATCCATCATCCAATGACCACCACAAGTAGTGTAGCGTTTTCCACTTGACTACTAATTTACAAGGGTAAAAAGTAGACAATGCATCTGGCTCAAAGCCCATGGGGGTGTTTTCTCCTTAGAGTGACGTCTCTCCTTGGGGGTAAGGTCTCTTTTTGGAGGTACGTCTCTCCTTGGAGAACATTTTGCATCTCTATTACCTCAGAGAGCAAAAAAAACATAGCAATCACCATATGATGATAGTTTAGACAAGTATATTAATAAAAGACAGGCAAATGAAAGGAAGCTGTACCCAACCCAATTAGGGCACGTATTTACTTTTTTTCAGCCAAAGGAACTCATACGAACAACTCAGTGACCAAAATCACAATTTCGTGTCTACAAGTCAGCAAGGGTAGTCTCAGAAATAAGAGAAAACATAGTAAGACTCTACACGTGTAGATCAATATACATTTCTAAGCAAAAGGTAGTCACCTTTGATTGCAGGTCCTTCCTCAATAAATTTCATTACATCTTCTTTAAGAATGCGATTATCCTTCCCACTACCCTGAACGTCACTAAGATTAACCTACAATAAAGACAAAAAACTACATACTGTCTGGTTGTAACGTAAATTCGCCATCAAAACTAGTCTATAGGTTGAGTATATGAAGAGATGGCTGAACATCCTGCAAGAAACAAACTGAATACCATTTGAAGATACTTCGAGGAAAGCCGATCATTGAAATTTGAATAATAATATGATAGAGTGATGTTCATGGATACAAAAAATAAAAATAATGGAAAGCAAAGAGGTCACACTTGCAAGGGATGACATTTCTACATTAAGCGCAGCTCCCTGAACAGAGCATGGCCAATTAAAGCAGTGTCACATCGATCCTTCTTCTCAATGAGACTCAGTCTGGAAACTTTGTAGAACGCGCACTGAAATTATTTTTTGAGCAACGTTTTTGCGCGCCAAATACTCTGTCTTTGCGCACATTCTAAGGAGAGTGCGTTGAAAGAATTATAGCTAAAACCACTATAATTAGCTCAATACTTCAATACTTGATGCTGCGAACATCAAATTATAACCATTTGATGTAATTGATTAATTCTTACAAAAGATAAATAGGAAACAAATATGCATACGAAAGGTGAATTGGAGCTCGATGAACCCAAGTACCGAATTTGTGCAGATTGCAAATGCGCACAGAAGCTTATCAATGCGCACAGCAAAGTTTCTAGACTGGCATCAAACCCCACTACTCATTCCTTATGCCTACAATTCAACAGAGATGATGAGATTTTTCACAGCTAAAGAGGATTAAAACTACGATACAGAAATTCCAGGTCTTTGGCACACAATATCACGCGTTTTCGCACCTGCGACCATTAGCGCCTTTTATTCATTGCGTGGACTGCGATGCGAGGTATTAAGAGGAGACTGGCTTAAACATGTAGAGAGATGACTCAGCGCCGTACTACGCATGCTTGGTGCAAATGCAAGCAAATGAACGGAGGAAAGTAGTACCCAATGCCCCAAAGTTTGCAAGGATTGTAAAATGTAGCAGTACGAGGGAAGTAAATGCTGAAATTAACCACAATTCATGCGCAAAAAATAACTTTTTGATACGATAAACTTCTTCCACGACTTAACAACACGATCTAGAGAAAAATAGAAAGTGCAGCCAGATGAAACCGAGCCAATTTTTAACATAAGAAGCTATTTGATCAACAAAATATGTAACTATTTCATTTCTGTTACGTAACATACTTTGTGTTCCATGGCTAATCGTCTAACAGCTGGTGTTGCTAACACTTTGTGCCCTTTCGGGCCATCATAATGTGTCATCTGTTCTTTAGCCATTGGCGGTTTAGTGATAGTACTGACTGATGCAAATGGCTCCACTGGCCCTTCATTTTTGGGTTGCAACATGACGACTTCATCAGTGCTCTCCAGAATCGGCTCGTTCTCTGTTACTGCAGTGTCAATGTCCGTTTCCGCTATTGAGAAAAAACCCCCAAAAGTCAGCAACAAAACAACGTAAAAACAGACAATCATAATGGCTAACAACTCGATAGCGAGGAGCGCGGATGCCCGCCAATTTACGTGGCTTGCAACGGTAACTCTTAGATGCCCGTATAGGCACATTTACATACTTACGGTTTATAATTGAACAATCTTTTTGTAGTACAAATCTTAAAAATGGCCTTGAAAATTTGCGACATTGCGCTAAAACATACTTAAAGCTTTTACGAATCGTATAAATAGGTTGCCGTATACATATAATTTCCTTTCTGACGTTTCATACTCAGAAGAGTGCCAGGCAAAAAAAGCTTTTAAGTATGTTTTTAGCGCAATGTCGCAAATTTTCAAGGCCATTTTTAAGATTTGTACTACACATGAGGATGTACAGAACTGATCTGCAGTTTCTTATGAATATGAGAAGTTAAACAAGAGTGGCCCAGCTTTGCTCTTCTGAGCAGCTCGACCGACAATTAACAATTGACTTGTGTGGACAATCTGTTGAACAAAACTGGACACTGCTTTGTGGTAGCTTAATCATCCTACGGCTTCTTAGCAGATTGATCGTGCCAAATTTTCCTCACATGTCTTGGGTCGACCCGTGGCGTAAGTGGCATAAGGTTGTCAGGCACGTGCGAAACGTGACGCAAAGCGGATTCGAACCCAGACCCTTCTGGTCAATGCGCAGGCACTCTAACCACAGAACAAACTATTCTTGTAGATGCAATTGTCGAATAGGTTCATCTACGTGACAAGGAACTGATGACTCACATTAAACGAAGCACTTACAATCAACTACAAAAGCAAATACAAACGCATTTAGTACAGAAAATGGACACATGCGATCATGTCAAAACAGTCACATTGATAGTTCTGATAGGCAAACGCTCTTCCTTGATGCCATTTGTTTCCGTCTTCCAGCGTAACTGCTTATAATAACTCCTCCGAAAACGTTCAACCAGTCATTATTTCCAGTAAAAAAGAAATCTTCACGCTCTTTTAGTGGTAAATACCTCACCACTAGAAATAATAGCTCCCTTCACAAATGGGGCCATCTTTTTCACAAGAATCCCCACACCTTGTCCTACTACTAAGTAAAATAGATCAAACGGCTACATAGCTTTCAAACTGGGCTCTTTGGCATCGCCTTTGCTCCCGAGATATTAGTGGCAAGTGACCGATGGAAGCATGCTTTCGTATGAGACTGCGTATTTAATGCATTTAATAAATCACGCTGAGGGAATTGCCAGTTTACAGCCATTACTTTCTAGCAGGAAATGATTTACAATATAACTTGTGTGCCAATGTAGAAGTAAAATATTAAGTTGGTAACTACAACATCCTTTTAAAAAGAGAACGACCCATCCGTGTTATGCACGAGTGAGTTCTTCTCGACTGGGGTATGTCCATATTTGGGTTATTTACATTTTAATACGACAAAAGTAAATGCTGTTGATCGACAAGGACAACTCTCGAAAGTGTAAATTTTAGAGAAATCGAGGTCTAAATGCTCTGTTAAAACAAATATGGCTACCTGCCATAGAATAACTTCGTACGTTGCTCAAAATAAAGTCAAATGTTTAACTAACCTCCAGCAGCCTCACTAACTTCGATGTCAACCAATGGGCTACCAACCTTAGCAATATCATTCACATTATAGTACAGCTTTCTAATCACACCATCATATCGACTTGTGATAGTAACTGATGCCTAGAGATCAAAATCGAGAGATATAACGAAAAGAACCTTAATGCCAAGTTAATACGTTTCTTCATATGAAAAACTGATGTTAACAGTAAAAATTATATTTCATAGTCATAAACTCTGATACTAACTGTTGACGCCTCACAGACAAGGTGCAATATCTGTCTTTATTCGTAATATAGGCACAACTCTGACGTTTTGGTATAGAAATAGCAAAGAGATGTTTGCTCTCCACACTACTATGTGCCACATGTCTGACGGCTTGCACCATCACCATTCTTAGATCAAAGATCATTGTGAACTTTATTTGAATAGAAAGAAATCAATTCTTGATGTATTATTAAGTGAAACATCCAAGACAATTTAAAGCATTCAAAACTAACTTACACTACTAAAGCATCTGTTTTAAGCCTTTCAATTTAGGATCAAAAGATCTAGATTCCACAGAAGTATTGACGGAAACATTTTGTTTCAATAAAAGTTAAAATATTTACTGGTTTCTTCATGTCTCTTGATAAATACACAAAATATGTCTTTTTATCAATGCCTTGCGCAATTGCAAAGGAATTTGGTATCAAGCAATGCAGTAATAACCTAACTGCGGTAATGTATCAAATAAATGATACAAGAATTACTACATAAATACATTCTTAAAACACGGTATGTAAAACACGGTTTCTGTACCTTGTCACTTTGAACTTCACATATGGTATCAAACTGATTGACATGCACTCCCTCAGAAACAAACCTGTGAATCGAGAAAGAAAAAAATGGAGTGAGAAAGAACGAAAGACCGAATGCAGGTTAGCATGATTTAAGTGAGTCTTACGCTGCAAATGTGTTAAATACAATGAAACAATAGGGCTTCCAGCATTTTCCGTTAACAGAAAACAAAATCAATTTATTCACTGAGTGGCTATCTAAGAGATTAACCCACCAACTGACATATCTACACTTGATAACAACAATAAGTATTTTAACTCCATCTGCACAACCAAAGAAAATAAAAAGTAGTCAATATCCATTCAAAATGTTTTGAAATTGAAAATGACAAATGGCAATCAGATTCAAATGCACTTAGCAATAAAACCAATGCAAATTTAGGTTGCAAAAACAGGGTTAAAGTACATACCATTCCAAAACAGTCACTTCTGCTATCCCTTCTCCAATATCAGATAACTTAAATGGAATAATCTCCCCTTTATTTACTGTTGAAAAGAAAAGTATGTACGTAAGCATGCTTAGGAAGGACAAAACACAGTGAAAGACCAAACCGAGATTCGTTGCTAAACATACCAGCATAAAAAACCAAATTACAGAGTATACATAACTGCATTCAAAGATAAATAACATATAATATAGTAGAAAACATATATGAAACAAAAATACACATACAATTTATTAGAAATTGAACAGAAAAAAATGAGAAGAATAATGAAATGAGATTAGAGAAGAACAGAGATGTGGTTTGGTACAAGGCACTTATGTAAACAGATCATGACATTGCCTTTCAATTACGGTCATGACGAATTTCCTTCACATTAAAGGCCTGTCATGGCCTCCAGAGTAAAGTATGGTTTTGCAATAACGGATAAGGGATAAGCCATAGGAAAAAACAGAGAGAAGAAAAAGGAAAAAAGACAGAAGCTGAGTGATGAACAGATGAAAAAGTGAGAAGGGATCTGAGAAAGATGACATTAAGATTCAGCCAAATAGAAATAGACTGGCTCCCAATAAATTACATCTACCTGCTGATGTAGCAATTCCTAATTTCTTTGTCAGCACTGCAGCACAAGTTGCATCACCAGAAATATCCAAAAGTGGCTAAAAATAATTTTTAATCAGAAATTATATCACAACACATATACTATACAGTGGCTGAAATCAATGCAATAACAAAGATATTCATCACATTGCATTCTTAAAATTCAACCTTCTATCTCAGTATGATTAGAGGATGTAACAGGGTAACATTAACGCTCATTAGTTTATAGTACTGCATACCAACTCATTACCTGCTGGGCATTTTTGGTTGTGGCATCCAGAACCTGGATCAATTCCCTTTCGATGAAGAACGTTTTAAAATATACCACAGCCAATCATTGGTGAGTCCTTGTTTGCTTGTTAATTGCCGTTTTTTGTCAAATGAAAGTACTTTTGACGTTATTCCTTAATGATCAGATAGTACCTTATGGTTTAGAGTTTGCATCATTTTGCCTTCAATTCATTTTCTATTTTGGTCTGAATTGTAAGGTCAAAATATTACTTAGGAAACACATCTTAATATTCCATTGATCCTTGAATTGTTAGTACAAGTAATTTCAATTTATAATACTAATACTTAAATTAAAATAAATTAAAATTAAACATTAAAACTTAATACTATTTAGCCTTTATTGTAGTTGACTCCAATATTGAGCTGGATAATCAATATTATTTTTAAAGGTTCATCTAGGAAGACCTCTTCCATTTAATCAACATCCTGTCCATGACTATGTCACAGAGGCCAAAAACATGGCACATTGCTTAAGGTACATCCCCCAACTTAATGGGGTCCCCTTGTAATAGAACTCAACAGTACTGCACATTATGTGTAGTCCACAGAATGTCCATAAACACATAAATGTGGACCCAAAAGGAATATTAGTAGCTGACAACTCCGCATGTGTACACCCAGGTTAGTCCTGTGGAACTTCCTGTCATGGCCTCCAGAGTAAAGTATGGTTTTACAATAACCCCTTAGTACATTACAGCCTTGGACAAACTGTGATCGGGAATTGTTAATGTCATGGAGTCATGGAGTAAGTACTGACTTAAGAAATGAGTGAGGAATTTTATGAAAAAGTAAAAATCTATCATAAATCTGCAAATAAGCAAGCAAGCACCTATAAAAACCAAATATGCTTAATTAAACAAAACTAAAAGATGCCAATGCCTTTCTGTGAACTGGGAAGGACTGGAAACAGTAAGAAGGAGACATAGTAAGAGCCAATGGTCCACCAGGGGTATGGCTGATGGTCAATTGATTGATTTATTTCACTCTGCTTATCTTATTTGCTTATTATTATTATTATTTTTGAAGGCAGTTTAAAAGGGGAAGAAATTTGACGTAGTATGTAACGGGTTTGCATCAATGGCTTACATACCATCAAAGACGGGAGGTTCTGCTCAGATTTTGATGACATCATACTTTCTAGGCTTTCATACTTCAGTTCTCTGTTGGCAAGCTACACATCTGACTTATCACACAAAAAATGGCCTCTCAGTGAAAACAAGGCAAGGTACACAATTCAAAAATACAAGCTCTGCAGAAAAGAACCAAAACATATGAAATATTTCAACATACCCTTGGACTGCAGTTCAGTGCTGCAGAAATAGTTCTACCATGTTGCCTTGCCAACTTTACAACTGTCCGTCTTAATGCCTAATGGAAGTTGTCATAAGAAAATTTGAGGCAAATACTATTAAACCAGTTCAACTACTTTATAAAATGTGATTCATAAACAGTTTCTGAAGATAAACTAAATGAAAACACATGGCCATAATATAATATTTCAGCCTTGATATTTCGGTTACATTTTTACACCATGTTTTGCAAATATCAAATACAGTAGCAAGAAAGGTAAAAGTTATACTCATGCAACAGACAACTGGTGAAAAGCATGCACAATTAACTAATTTTTGCTGTCTTCACCTTTGAAAATTCTATTTACCAACTTTTTTTAACATTTCCCCTTTTTCCTCTTTCTCCGCTCCTTGATCTTCACAATTGATTTTAGACATTTTTTGAGAATAATCAAGCCAACACCATCAAAAATTTAGTATTATTTTATAAGACAGTTAACATTTCCAAAATAAAGTGTGCAAGGGAAAGTGCACATGATCAAAGTGGATCACATGAATCATAATGGTTTCATGACACAACAGACAAAAGCATTTCTTCAAACTATGAACTCAACAAAGAATATAGATTTCTATGAGCGCCCCCCCCCCCTACACTTGACCTCTAAAGATTTTGTGGAATATGGAGGTAAGTCTATTACGAGAATATTGCATAGTTTCAAAGGATTCACAATTGCTTTTAACTTGCTTGATATTAAGGGTTTAATGAATTATTTGCTTCTTGTTGTTGTTGTTATTGCCGGGTGAGTCCAAGGAGTGCAGCAACGTCCGCGGGGTTGTCCCAGAGGTCTTGAATGGTGAGATTGATGGGGTTTTGAGGGCAGTTGAAGAGATGTGGGACGTCGT
>JANTCA010001806.1:0-11762 GCA_024741275.1 Chironex yamaguchii | reverse complement strand
AAGTCTGAGGATTGCAAGTTCGAGCCCGGTCGGCTCCCACTTAGTGCAGCTATTGTTGTAATGCCCACTCTTGACAAATATATAAAAAAACACTGTGTTTGTTGGGATACTATATTCTATATATTCACTGGTTAACGCATAACTGTTTCGTTTGTGTGTTTAATAGAAGGCCTGATAATTTTTTAGCTCACATGCCAAGTGTAGTATAAAGTAACTGTTCGCTCTTTTGGAGCCTTTTTCTGTTCCTATACTGTTGACGACAATGTGTATCACTGTCAATGCTACATAAGACGACCGGCCCACCGGTAGCACCGTGTGCTTGATTTCCTAACCCTACTCCACAAGTGCCGAGTGTTGAGCACTTGAGTGCTAATCATCAACCTAGTCGTTGATTCGAACGATCAACTTTCCGCGTAGAAGGTGAGCAATCTACTATCATAAACCCACTACTTAACGTTAACAAATTCACAATTTAGATTGATTTTCTGACTAATTCTTTTTGCATACCAACTTCATTCCTCTCAGTGTTTTGGTTCGAGGCATGAGGTGAGACACAAATTATTACTTGTACCAGCTGTTGCTAAATACTGCAGGCAAAGAATTCTATTTCCTTGACTGTTTCTGAATTAAGCGTGTTTACAATAACAACAGAGCCACCTTAGCACGAACGAAGTGTACATGCAACACGTACGGAGTGACACCACAGAGCTCAGCCATTAGAAAATGCAGGGGAAAGCCATGATTAAGTGGGTTCTGCCTTTTAGAGAAGGTGATCGTGTGGTATCTCATTAATAGTTACTAAGTATAAATATTGTTATTGTTGCTCTAGGAATAGATAAAGGTAAAAGAATCAACTAAAGCCATATTTATTGAAATGATGTTTGTTAGTCAAGATTTTAAAATTCTATTTTTCTGAGCTGGTCATTATTCACATACATGGCGCTTGTGTACTCAAAGAAAATAATATCAGTTGAGTCTTCAAGGTCCGTTTGCGAAAAATTATTGTGACACATACTTCTTTTCATGAGCAAATATTACGTGGTGGTGGATTATACAGAGGGATGTGTGACAAAGTTACGAGAGTAAATTTAGGCGAAATTCTTAGAAACAAGCCATACCAACACATGTCAGAAATTCCAAGCTGGTTACTGTCACAAGTGAGCTACTGAAAAGTGTGAAAACAACGTGGAAATTTCCCACCTTACCATATTGATCAATGCATGACATCAAGTTCAAATTCTGTTGGCTCCAATTTTGTGGCAGTCTCAATAATTTATGGTAAACGATCTACTGCCATGCCCAAATCAAAGTCAGACAACATACAAATTCCAAATCGAAATGTATATTAGTACAAATGTATATTGCACCCTTGGAACCAACTCTCTTACAGGATCGCAATGGATGGAGCACGGCTGTCATGGGCCCCCGAAGAAGCTCGGTTTAATGATCAATAATAAGTGTTGATGATGGCGATAATAATGAAAGTGATAGTAATAAAGATGATAAAGATGATGATGATGATGATGATGATGACGATTAACACATTGGTAATAATGATGATAATCATCATATTGATAGTGATGATAAAGATGATGAATACTTATTTATGATGACAGAGATGATGATGATGATGATGATGATAGTGATAATTTCTATAGTGATAATGTCAATAATTATAGTTAGAATAATGGTGACGATGATGGAAACGATGATGACGAAGAAAGTAATTATGATGATGGCGTATGATGGTGATGATAATACAAATGGTGAAGATAGTAATACTGATTTTAAGGATAAAGATGATGATGATCATAAATAATCGTTGATGATTAATAACGGCAAGGATTAAGACGATGGTTAGGATGACGATTACAGTATTAATCATAAAAATGGTGATGATGATCATGATGTTGATGATGTTGATGTTGATGATGATGGATGATGTCGATGATGAAGATGATGATGATGGTGATGATGTTGATGTTGATGATGATGATGACGATGACGACGATGATGATGATGATGATGATGATGATGATGTTGATGATGATGGATGATGTCGATGATGATGATGATGATGATGATGATGATGGTGATGTTGATGTTGATGTTGATGTTGATGATGACGATGACGATGACGACGATGATGATGATGACAATGACGATGACGATGACGATGACGATGATGATGATGATGATGATAAGGATTTTTGGAATGCTTACCCATATGAGCGTGTGAAATTTGAAATGTGTCAAAAACAGGGCATTGGACACGTCGTCTGTCAATAAGTACAGCAAAGACGCAATTTGCTACGGAAATATAGCCGAGGAGACCATCAACATATGTGCTAAGCTTTATTCGCTGAAAGTAATTGTTAAAAATTCAGAGTACTAACGAACAACATCTTTTCATTATTATCGATTGAAACTTGAAAGTCAGATATTGCTTCAGCATTGTCTGACAAGCCATGTCTACATTATTCTTTTCGGCAAACATTTTATTTTGATAACAATCAGTTGAACATTTATGGCACGTGTGCTAACGCAGGAACCGATGATATAAAAATAACAACAGTCCTTGATTATAAATGTACATTTCGGCAAAATTGTCGTCAAACATATGCTGTTTATCGGACCTAATTTTTTAGGATTCCAAGCGTGCAAAGGGTAGCCTTTCAAATTGTAGATGTAATAAGGCACGTAGATAAGATGGCAGGTATAAAAAAGTCAATTAATAGGCTGTTCATTTCTGCTAAATTTTTAATATGGGATTTAAATGTGAGTCACGTCGTGGTTACCAATTGCAGTTTTACTGAAAATGGGATAGAAGGAAAAAATAATTTTCAAACTGAATGAATGGCGCTGAAGGGGGAGCTAAAAGGGGCTTCAGGAGTCTCAAAGGGGGCTCGAAGGGGCTAAAGGAGGGCTAGGGGGCTAAAGAGGCGCTAAAGTGTGGCTAAAGTGGGGCTCAGGGGCTCGGAATGTAGCAATTATTTGTAAGTAGCGTACTTAATTGAAATAATTATTTGCAGAGGAATTGAAAATATATAAAACCAAGAATACTAAAATCCGATCCCCTGAAGCTTGAAGGAAATATTTAGGCAAGAAGACTGCATATTGGGGTAGCCATGATTACAATTATGTATTCTTCACTATTATGTCGCACCCGAAAATTCGCGGTTTGATCGTTCTCTCCAGGAAAAGGGCTGTAAAGTTTACTTTGCATTCAGCGATTCCCATTGTTATAGATAACGCTATTTTCCATTGTTGAATTTTTTTACTTCTTCGGTCTCTTACCAAGTAACATTTCTTTAATAATACTTAATAATCTATATGATTTTGCCTTCTTTAGGAATTAAATATTAAATATTTTTATTTCAATGCAAACCTAATTTACGCTAAACATTTTTTTACATTTCTAAGCTTTTGCTTCTGTTATCTTGAAAACTGTAGTTGAAGAAGCTCAACTGAATAATGAACAAGGTTAAGAATAATGAAAAACAACGTTACGTTATGATTTCGAATATGCATCCATTTGTTTACTAGATGCAGGCAAGATCCATCAAAAAATCTTGTCATGACGTGCATTAGCTTCGGTGGTTCGTTCATTTCCCTTTTTGCTTCTCAGCAAAAAGGGAAATGAATATTATATATATATATCATATAATATTTACGTTTACTGCTTGATATATACCAATTAGCTGTTATGTAGCCATTTTGGCAATCTAAAATGATGAACATTGCCTCATTGTTAAGACAAATAGAGGTGATCAGCTTCTCCATTTGATATTTAAAAGCGACACATTGTAGGCAGGTGAAACGAAACTCCCATTATTTGACCGCATTAATGAGCATCTCGTTAAAAGAAAGCAAAAACAAGCGGAATAAGAGAGGCTTTGAATATTTTCTACCCAGAAATTGGTCGGTAGGCAGCTTTCCTCTCCAAAACGGGGGGAAAGTTTCAAACGTTATATTTCCTTCGCTATATGTCAGACCTACGGCACTGCGTTAAAGTTATTTTTATCAAACTTAGAAGGACGTCCTCCGCAGCAAGAGTTGAAGATGCTGGAAAGCATTGACCAGATCCACTATATCTCAGTTAAAATAAGGTGTTTTCTAAAGAAACCAATTTATTGTCGACAAAGAGCAAGATTGTCGATGAACGTCAAGAAAAACAAGATCACTGACCAAACTTATAATACAGGTGAGAGCCAGTCGTATCAAATGGTCATGTTTTTACCATCCTCTCCACCAAGCATCACTGTTACTCGTATTACCAATTACGGAAGGATAAGAGGATTCTGGCTCACAATATTTTCTAGAGAAATCGAAATTAAGCTCGCCAAAACCTTAGTGCAACCGATCCCTCATACTTATTTCCCTTGAAGATAGTTATCCGTGATATATTATTTCCAAACATTATTGTGAAACGTTTTCATAATTTTCTGCAGATAAACAATTTTGAGAAAGTTGCGTTGGTTGTGCAAGCCCTCACAACTGACTGAGGAAAAAATTAATCACACTTATTGAAAAGTGCATTTGTGTAGGCAATGCTCGCGTAGTTTACAACCCTAAAAAGAACATACAATGCACTCATCAGTCTTTATTTTTATGTAGCATACTCATTCCTGAGCGTAGCTGATTCCTTTGCGAGCCTTTTGGAATTTTACTAGCAAGTGAGCTTTTCATAAGAGATGGCTCCCAATACCTTCCCTCGTTAATGGTATGTTATCTGTGGTGATGCGGACTGGAACTGGTTGATGCAACCACTGGCATGCAAGATCGTCGTCTTACCGTGGTGGCTCTACACTATGTGTCCAATACATGCCTAACAGCGAAGTTGTATACTTTTGTGACGATGCAAAGAATCAAGGATCCATGTCACTAAAATCAGACCTTTGGTGTTGCTTTTAAAGCACTGGTTTGGACTCTTCCAATAATGTTTTGTTTCTTCACTTTCTCTTTGTTTTTTCCTTTCTTGTTTATGATTGGCTAGTTTTGATACATGTTTCGTATAAATAGGTTGCCATAAGCATATACTTTCCTTTCTGACGATTCATACTCTGAAGAGTGTCAGACAAAGAAAGCTTTTAAGTATTTTTTAACGCAATGTCGGCTTTCAAGGCGATTTTAAAGAGTTTATCTATCGATGCTTTATTAATTACTCACCAGTATTCGACCATATTTGAGAAAAGTCCTATTTGAGACATTACAAGATCTAGAAATTGACCAGAAAGACCTATGATTACTTAGAAACTTATATTGGGACCAGACTTTGGCTGTGAGAGTAGACGGTGATGTGGATAAATGGAGGCCCATCCGACGTGGGGTAAGACAAGGGCGTGTTGTACCTCCAGACCTATTTACATTATATAGTGAGATAATACTGCAAAATCTAGATACAAGTGAAGTTGGCTTGTCGGTTGGTGGTCAGCATATCAATAATATCAGGTTTGCTGAGCCATTAGTGAAGAAGATCTCCAACACCTTTCAGATATAGTAGTAAAAGAAAGCTGAGAGAGAGGATTAGACAAGAAAACTATGTGCATGGTTATATCTGAGAAAATTATGCCTGGCTGTAACATAGTCAATAATGAATTCCAGTCTCTAAATTCCAGTACCTTGGGTCATGGTTGACATCTGACGGAAGGAGTACAACGGAAGTAAAGTCACAAATGTTACTAAAGTACATAGAGATAACAGAGTGAGAGCATTTCGCTAGTTCATTTAGTGCACTGTGCTCAATTTGAAGGTTATCGTAATGTGATCGTAAGGTGATTTTAAGATTCCTGCTTCATGAAACCTTACGAGGTCAGAGTCTTTCTTTCAATTCAGTTCTTACCTAAATGACATTTAGATAACTGATAGTCAAGTGTCATGTGAATTTAGACAACAAATGTTGTTGATACAATAGTAATTTGTTTTCGGTATAAAGAGAAGGAGAATGGATTTTGTTCAAACATTTATCACGTGTACTTATCAACGCTTCTTTATATTTAGGACTGTTCGTTTTAAACTTATCGTTCAATTGAGCTGGTGAAACTAATTTTCTGTCACTAAAAAACTCAGGCAAAACTTGTCAAGAGAGAGTATTTGTTTTAACTTATTTCAAAAGACAAACATCAACCCGCATGGTTACTTGATGTGCACCATCGAGCAAAAGCGTTTAGTACGAGGTGTCTTTCGTATGCTTGACTTGTCAACCATAAGCATCATTTGTAAATTTGTAAATTACCGATGTCGGAGTAACTTAAAAGGATATTAAGTAAGGTTATCAAGTAAACCTGTTGATCCATTATTGTAAATTAAAACGGTTACAGTATGTATTCAGTTATAGGCATGTTTTGTGTTTTCCATACTTTGTTGATAATGGCGTTGAACTATGGTAAATTGAGATTTGCTCTGAATGTCATGGGCTCTGAGTGATTTTATGGACCTGATAGATTTAATCACTGGTTGATATACTGGTTGGCATGCAATAAATAACAATATTTTTTAGAATGCCATTGCCTTATTTCGAATTCCTTTCAAAGGATTTATGTCTTTCTTATATAATTGCTTTATAACTTCAGTTTCACTCCCGGAAAATAAAGGTAGAGTGTAATTAATAAATAAAGTCTTTAGCATGTAAGGACAGGTATTGAAGGCAACAAAAAAGAAATAAATAATAATTATATTGGATAATATAAAAGTTATCACTGAAAATTCAGTAATATTGGATCTGTACGGTCCCTATTCCTTGGTTAAATGCGTATCATGATCATCTAATAGCCTGTTATGAACACTTATTAATTACAAAATTGTAATCTAATTTTGATCTATTTGGTGAATTAGACACTTTTCTTTGATGTACTTAAATATCTTTCCTGATTTATCAAATCCTTTTTTCACTCTTGGTATCTTAATTACTTGTATTCATGTGACTTAAAAGTAAAACCAATATTCAGTTTAAGATCTGTGCCAACAGGTATTGATATAATTGGACCAAGTTTTCAAAATACTGTTGTCTCAAAAGGTATCGACCCTGGAGTATAGCAGCTGTCCAGTTAGATAAAATGTGCAGTTGAGACTCTGTCTTTTCTTTTCAAAGGAAACAGAAGTTAGATAATAAACAGTGCTATAGTTTTTAATTTGATTTTGTTGGCAAAAGTACCTTCCTACAAAAAGTGAAGATGCAAGTTAGAAATCTGATGCAAATATTTTGCAATAGTAAGATTAACTTTGTACCTGACTTACCAGTAAACAATATGATCATTATATTTTGCTTGTCCAGCAGTGAGAATTGAGTCCAGGTGTTAATCTTTCTATTGATTTTTGAATACTTTTAGCCTGTGCCTCCATTACACCTTGAGGTAACTGATTAGAAAGAACCAGAAAGTTTGTTGTTGTATTTCATATAATTTGTAATGAACAATATAATGCACATGTAACTTACGGCCATTTTTAAAGACGTAACCGAAGGAAAAATGATGAATAATTTCACACAGTGCTGCAGTTAGGATAAGTACAATCTGTCCATTGATGTAATGTCTTGACCCTACTGCACTAAAATCGAGCCTTGTAGCCTGCAGCTTATTTTGAATCAACAAGAGAAACCTTATCAGGTCCAGACATTATAAAGATGGATGGACTTTCAAGTTGATAAGCCCTTGGTATCCAAAAATTCGCGGATGGACCGTTCAGTTCTTCGCCGTTCAGTGAGCGCATGAGTTCAAGTTGTTCTAGGAGCATGCTAAATAAAGTTACTTTAAACTGCAATACATTTATTGTGCCTCGTAAAGGCATTTTTTCGAAATGGCAATTTGCTTTCATACCATGTTAGGTTGATCCATGTTTCTAGTCGATATTCAAGCAAACTAACTGGTAGTTGTCATTAAGCCACAAAGAGCGCTTACACAGTATGTCCAGTTTCCCAAAATTGGCGCCCTGATGAGAAATAGTCAACATTTATATAGTTCCCACGCCGACCTAATCCTGTGCAGATTGACCCCGGGTTCTTGGTCATCCGAACACAACAAGCAAGCATTGACAAATAACGAGGTAATTTTAAAAGTACAACACAGTACTCGAACTCGATAAAAACAAAGCAAAAATGTTTCTTTTGACTCCACCTCAAATACAGAAAAAAATATATTATTAGCATAATTGTTTGGAAACATTGATAAACATTGATAAACATGGAAACAAAGCTTCAATGGTGAAGGATGACATATTGTAAAGTTTTTAAAAATTTGTAAAAATACATCTTATACAAACTTTTAATTTCAGGGCATTTTGCAAAAAGACGCGTCTATTTTGTTGATATCAAGGGAGAAAACCTGAGGTTTCTTAAACTGAAAAAGCGTTGGTTAGATAGAGGCTGAAATAATGTACCATTTGCAGTAAACTTGTCCCTTAGATGTTCCAATAATTTTGACTGTAGAAGGGGGTATGGATGTTTGCAGCTAGGGGTGTTCCTAGGGGGGCAGGGCAGTCGTTTGATATATGATATAGCCTCAATACAGTCAAAATTGGGGGAGCTTCATGTACAAATTCGCCACAATTTACGAGTAAACATGTCTTTTTAGTTTACAACAAAATATTTGTATTTTAAGACTAAAACTGTAGTAATTATCAGCATTCGATTAAGCATTACTTGCAGGATCATATCAACTATAGTATAGCATCAAAAAGACTTCTTTCATGGAGCGAAAAGTGGCCTTCTATGAAAATTGACGATGTTCTCCAATTGACGTGATTTAGAATGACTCAGATAGACCGTTTCAAGGACATTTCTTCAAGAGATATATCCCTTATTTTAGGAGCACGGACTATCATTATTGGAGTTCCAAATTACATTCAAGAGTTTTGGCAACTAACGTCAATTATCCGGTTTTGTCAAGATAAGATAGAAATAAATAGGGAATGTTAACTTAAATAACATGAATCGATCAATAGAGAATGCAAAGATAATTTAGCAGTACAAAAGAAATAGATTCTTTATGTTTTTACAGTTATAATTACCAAAACTTTATTATATGATTAATAAACTTTAGTTAATTTATAGAAGATATAATTAACATTATCATAACCTCCGCAAGGAAGTTATGTTTTTTATCCCGGGTTGTTTTTTTCTGTCTTTCTGTCTGTTTGTCTGTCTGCTTGTCTGTCTGTTTGTTAGCAAGATAATTCAAACACTTACAGATGGACTTTGACAAAATTTTCAGCGTACGTTGGTGTATGGACTTGCTCCAGGTGATTAGTTTTGGGGGATGATTGGCAATAAACCCTGGATTTTGGATCGGCATTTTTCGGTAATAAATAATCTTTATAGTGCTAGTGAGGAAGTCTTCATGGGGATAGTTAGCGCACAGACCTTCGCCAAACCAGTTACCATATTTGGCAACGATATCTTTATAAAAGTAACAAGCAAGGGCATCGTCATTGGAAATCCACGTGATATTTGAGAAATCGTATTGGCTTGGCGGGGGGTTGGGCTCTCGGAGTGCTTCTAGTTAACTCACGGTTAAAAAGGAATTTGTAAAAATAATAAACGGAGTTATCCAGATCGATTGAGTGTGAACTTGCTAGTGACGCTACAATTTTACCACAATGCTTTTGGTTGATTGGAAATTCGATTGTTTTGCGAGTGCAGCCCATCATCCCATCATGAGATGAAACAATTGGCATTAATGGAGTGGAGTATGTCATGTCATCATTGGAGGAACCTATCAGGATCATTGCCAGTGGCGGCTGGTGGGGTTTTTCCTTGGGAGGGGGCAAATTTTAGATTTGGGTATGACCCAATATAGTTACATGGCCACGCCCCTATTTCGTATTAGACATGTTCCATGAGAACAAAATTGTAACTTTGAGATCTGTGTTGCTCAGGAACCTAGGCCTTCAGTAAACCTTTGATAAACAATGTTTACTTTATAAAAACAGAAGTTACAAAAGTAAGGTTACAGCAAATGTTGTATCATAAGAGCAATACTTGACCGTGATTTCGCCACAGGTGCGCTTTGATTAATTATTGAGATTATAAAAGCAGTTCCATCGGGTTGTTGGTGCGACTGACGCAAAAATGCAGCCAATAAGTTATAATGATTAAATGTACTGCACAATGAAGAAGTGTCTAATTGATGTTCCTAATAGTAGTCAAGGTAGTTGTTACTAAGGTCAAGAGATCCATTTAATAATCAAAGCAACCTCGTAGTAATAGTCACTTATCTTAGAAACATATATGTCGTCATAGACATGAACAGTTGTACTGAATTTTATAATCAATGCATAAAAAATTACCTCAAATAGAGCCATTATCACTTTATTACACGCATCCAACGAAAACTGCTGTACCTGGTGTGGATAAAGATGTTGATCTCTAGTATATCCAGACGGACGAGCAATTTTTTGTAGGTAACATTCCAGATACTAATTCTGTATCTGTGTTTACGTAGGTCGCACAGACATAGCACTTGGATATTTTTTATTGTCTGGTATAAGAAATTGTTTTGGACATGACTCGACATAAGACACCGAAGTATGATAAACGGTGTCCGCTGAAACCTGCCTATTACGATTAGTCACCATTGAACCCTAGTTACTTCAGGTCTGCGATCATTGTGGGGGAACATGTTATGAAAGTCAAACAAAGCCAGGAATTCAGAAAATGTGATAAAATGTTGAGATTCTCCGTGTTTATTATTGATTTTAGATAGGCCTTTGCGTCCATCGAGACTGTGAAATGGTAATCGTGGAATTAAAATGCATTTTGCCAAATTGTTTGGAATCTGTCTTGATTCCTTCTGTTAAAGCCAACTGGATGATGCATTCATTTAATTTTTGAACATGGTGGTGTAGCTCTATCCTGTCTTAATTTCTAGCTTTGCTGAGCACGGACCTCATCGTGAGATTAGTAATGACATTAAAACGCATTGTTGACACCATGGTGAGATAGAACCTAGCTTACAAACATAGATATCGAAGAAGGTTGAGAAATGTACGTGAATTGCAATACATGACCCACTGCCTATAAAGAATGACAGCAAAAGCGCGGCCAAATATTAGTACGCACAAATAAAGGTCGTGTAGACGCATTTTTGATCAAGGTGCAAACGCTCGTGGGACAAGAATTAATCAAACAAATTTATTATGTTGCTTGTATCATAATATCCAAGCAAGACTCGCAGAATTGGCAGGACAGCCGGTGTCTATAATACGTGGTACCAAAAATATCAAAAGTGGAGGGGGGGCTTCAAAATAACGCAATGTTATGATAACTTGCGTCACAATGGGGGTGCTTATGCAGCTGTAAGCTTAAGCCCCCCTCCCACCCCAACGTGAGACTCTGATTTGTGTATATGGTTTCCTCTGAAATGTAACTCTAACCTTTACCAAAATATAGTAGCAAAGAAGCGTTTGGATAAATGTTAGTAGTTGTAGCCATTGGGCAGTAGGTAGTTATAGCCATTGGGTAGTAGGTAGTTATAGCCATTGAAATATGTTTTTGACCTGAAAAATGTAAAGGACCTATCAATGTCAAGCACTTATTTTCCAAATTCAGTCAATATGTCATATAGCCAATGCATAAACTATTATAAAGGTACAAATAACCACAAAATGTATGGGTCGCTAAGTGCAAACAAAACTATAATAACATTTGTTGCAGAAATGTATTCGAAGAACGTGTAAAAGACGGAGAATTAGTATTGGTAGTAGCAATTTTAGGTTCAGTAGTGTGTTATGTGCTGCATGCTCTAAGTAGTGATCTTTGGGCTGCGTGC
>JANTCA010001805.1:0-31372 GCA_024741275.1 Chironex yamaguchii | reverse complement strand
AGAGAAGAAACAACTAAACCCGAGCTAGAAGCTTATTGATAATCTGAGACAGACTGAACACAAAGAATCAGTAGCAGAATAGAATCGGTAATAGGAATCAGAACTGTTGGCAGAAACAGTAAAAAAAGGGAAAAGAGAAAGCTACCATCCATCTAAGAGAAGAAACAACTAAACCCGAGCTAGAAGCTTATTGATAATCTGAGACAGACTGAACACAAAGAATCAGTAGCAGGGTGGAAATCGTAATAGGAATCAGAACTGTTGGCAGAAACAGAAAAAAAGGTAAAGAGAAAACCGCCATCCATCTAAGAGGAGAAACATCTAAAGCAAATCAAGAAGTTTATTGATAGTCTGAGACAGACTGAACCAAAGACTCTGTAGCAGAATGGAAACCTTAATAGGAATCAGAACTGTTGGCAGAAACAGTAAAAAAGGGAAAAGTGAAAGCCACCATCCATCTAAGAGAACAAACAACTAAAGCCGAGCTAGAAGCTTATTGATAATCTGAGACAGACTGAACACAAAGAGTCAGTAGCAGAATGGAAATCAGAACTGTTGGCAGATATAGAAAAAAAATTTAAACAGAAAACCACCATCCATATTACAAAAGAAACAACTGAATCATAGCTAGAATAACTTTCTTAATCTGAGACAGACAGAACACAAATACTCAATAACAAAATAATAATCGTAATAGGAATCAGAACAGTTAGCAGAAACAGAACATAAGGTCTTTACCTTTCATCTAAAACCACAATTCATCTAAGAGGAGAAACAACTAAAGCCCAGCTAGAATAACATTCTTAATCTGAAGCAGACAGAACACAAATACTCAATAACAAAATAATAACTGTAATAGGAATCAGAACAGTAGGCAGAAACAGAAGAAGAAGAAAAGAAAAAAACACCGTCCCTCTAAGAGAAGAAAAACCTAAACCCGAGGTAGAATAAGATTCACAATGTGAGACAGAATGAACACAAAAAATCAATAACAAAATAATAATCGTAGTGGGAATCAGAACAGTAGCCACAAACAGAGCAAAAGGTCTTTACATTTCATCCAAAACCACAATTCATCTAAGAGAAGAAAACCTAAACCCGATTTAGAATAAGATTCATAATCTGAGACAGACAGAACACAAATAATCAATAACAAAATAATAACTGTAATAGGAATCAGAACAGTAGGCAGAAACAGAAGAAGAGGTAAAAAGGAAAACACCAACCATCTAAGAGAAGAAACAACGAAAGCAAATCAAGAAGTTTATTGATAATCTGAGACATACTGATCACAAAGAATCAATAGCAGAATAGAAACCGTAATAGGAATCAGAACTGTAGGCAAAAACGGAAGAAGAGGTAAAGAGAAAATCAACTTCCATCCAAGAGAAGAAACAACTAAAGCCGAGCTAGAATAAGATACATAGTCTGAGACAGACTGAACACAAAGAATCAATAGCAGAATAATAACTGTAATTGTAATCAGAACTGTATGCAGAAACAGAAGAAGAGGTAAAGAGAAAATCACCATCCATCCAAGAGAAGAAACAACTAAAGCCGAGCTAGAATAAGATTCATAGTCTGAGACAGACTGAACACAAAGAATCAATAGCAGAATAATAACTGTAATTGGATTCAGAACTGTATGAAGAAACAGAACAAAAGTTAAAAAGGAAACCACCATCCATCTAAGAGAAGAGTCAATTGAAGCCGAGCTAGAATAACATTTATAATCTGAGACACACTGAACAAAAAGAATCAATAGCATTATAATAACTGTAATTGGTATCAGAACTGGAGGCAGAAAACGGAACAAAAGGTGAACGGAAAACCACCATGCGACAAAGGGAACACAAGATTGAAGCAAATCTAGGATAAGACCCATAATGAGTGAGGGATTGAACACAAAGAATCAATAGCATTATAATAACTGTAATTGGAATCAGGACAGTAGGCA
Source organism: Chironex yamaguchii (assembly GCA_024741275.1). Classification (NCBI taxonomy): domain Eukaryota; kingdom Metazoa; phylum Cnidaria; class Cubozoa; order Chirodropida; family Chirodropidae; genus Chironex; species Chironex yamaguchii. The sequence goes on along the minus strand of JANTCA010001805.1, from coordinate 29,415 downwards.
GAAACAGAATAAAATGGATAGAGAAACCACCATGCGACAAAGGGAACACAAGATTGAAACAAAGCTAGGATAAGACCAATAATGAGACAGAGATTCAAAACAAAGAATCAATAGCAGAAGAGTTACTGTAATGGGAATCGGAAATGGAGATAAAGACACAACAAAAGGTAACGAGAAAGCCACCCTGCGACAAAGGGAAAAAAAGATTGAAGCAAAGATAGAATAAGACCCATAATGAGAGATAGACTGAACGCAAATAATCAATAGCAGAATAATGACTGTAACAGGTATCAGAAACGAAACTAAAGGTAAGGAGATAGCGACCCGGTGACGTAGGGAACAAAGGACTGAAGCAAAGCTTGAATGTGAGCCATAATGAGAGACAGACTGAACACCAGGATCAATAGGCCATGATAAGTCATCCAAACCAGCGATTCAGTCATGGATGCTGCCTGAGAAGTCATAGAGCCGGCTGCAACTGGATCACACTATTAACTTCCTGCGATCTAATTGTTCTAGTTGATCCCTATTCAAAGTATCCTTGCGGTCATCCCACTCAAGAAGAAACGACAGAGGCCACTATTGATTTATTGGACCAGGATTTTGCACACTTTGATATCCGCACACACATACTTCGACATTTATATGAGAAGAATTCCAAGCTTGATACAAGGGATAACACGTCTTACTGGAGCCCTAGATTTTTAGATAGAAGTTTATACAAACTTATACCTATACTTCATTGACTCTGGCAAAGCATTTGATTTGGCGAAAGAAGAAGAAATTTTTAGAATGTTGGAAGCATTAGACTGATAGAAAGGACTTACAGCTGATTAGGAACTTGTATTGGGTACAAAGCGCTGCCATCAGAATAGACGGAGAAATAAGTGAATATCTATCGGCCAAGAGAGGTGTAAGACAAAGATGAGTATTACCACCAAATCTGTTTAACTTATACAGTGAAGTAATTTTGAGGGATATTAAGAACATGCCAGGTGTGAAAGTTGGAGGGATCAATATTAACAACTTGACATATGCAGATGACACTGTACTAATAGCAGAAACGGAAACAGATCTTCAACATATATACAACAAGGTTGTAACATAAATTGAGATGAAAGGTCTTCAGATACACATAAAGATGACGGAATGTATGGTGATATCAAAGGAGAATATAACACCAAAATGTTCTTTGCATATCAAAGGTGAGGAAGTAAAGAATGCTGAGAAATTCACAAACCTGGGGAGTTTGATAACATCAGATGAAAGAAGTGTAACTGAAATAAAGAAAGGAATTGGTACGGCGAAGGACGTCTTCAACAAGTTGAGTGGTGTCTTTAAGAACAGACAGTTGAAGGTAAAAAGCAAAGTTAGAGTATTAATGTGTTAGAATGTTACCTATGCTTTTGTTTTATGGATGTGATGCCTGGACAGTCAATGAAAATATAAAAGAAAGATTAAAATCAGTAGAAATGTAGTTCCTCAGAAGAATGCTCAGGATTTCATGGATAGAAAGAGTTACTAATGAAGACGTTTTAAGAAGAGCAGGAGTTAAAAGAACCTTGATGAAAGTTATAAATAAAAGACAGTTGCGACAGTTGCGACAGTTGCAAGTTTTAGGACACGCAGCAAGATGTAAAGGATTGGAAAACTTAGTGTTAACAGGAATGATAGAAGGAAAGAGAAGCAGGGGAAGACAAAGGCAGAGGTTCATCACCAACTTGAACAAAGATCTCATTATGGGTAGAAGTGATTTAGAGTTGGCAAATTTGTCAACGGGAACGAGATAAAAAACCATAATCGCCAACACCCTGAAAGGACAAGGCACTTAGAAGAAGAACAACGAGAGCGAGAATGTGAACAAAAACTAAAGAGCTACAACAGAAAACTCTACCAATACCTTTTCTTCTTCTACTCGATGTCTCTGTCATACGCAGTGCCAAGTATCTAAATTTTGAATAGCGTCATTAACGTTTTTGTCTGCAAAGCTTCATATTTCCGAAAATATTATAAGGAATGACTTTAAGCTTGCAGCCTGTCAGCTGTTAAGTATCCCAGCTTATGAGGCGAAAAAATCTAGGCTTGGGATAATAACTTGAAATACATGTACATATTTGTAGGGATTCGATTATTAATTTCGTATAACGACTTTTGATTCTCCCGCGACAGCTAATGAGTTGTGATGGTCACGGCTTTGCAAATGAACAGCTGAACTGAACAATGAAATCATCCTAATTGATTGGAAAGTAAATTTCCTTCAAAAGCAACTTCTCTCCTGTCGTGAGCTGCTATGCCTTATTTGTGAACATAATATGTACTCTTTGGTAAGCCATTCGATCCAAAGTAGTTATATTTATGGTTTAGAAGAGCTCCATACTCAAGTTACTTATGGAAGAAAATATGTCGATACATATAAGTTTCCTCAAAACTACTAACTTGCTACGGATAAACGGTCATGTACCTTCTTAAACTTGCTTAGGGCTGAAAACTTATACAATTTTATCATTCTTTGGTCTCTTTGTAACCAGAAAACTAGGGATCGTTTACTAAAATCCAGCTTTATACATCAGAAGGTCGAGGGGTATCAAGGAATAGCATACGAGATGGAGATTCCCTAAAATGTCCTTAGCTTTTGAACCCTAGAAGCAACTACATTTCATGATTCTGATCTTATACTTAAACCCGGGAGAATGAAATGTATGGTTCCTTTCTTTTCTATCAGTTCTGACTTCTTCAACTGCTTTATCAGTTTAATTAATAAAAAATTCACTGGCTTGTTATATTGCTACAAGTAGAAGGAACAAAATACTTGTAATCAGAATTGTGTTTTATTCGTTAATGACCACCCCTTAAGTAGTAACAGTGAATACGGTCTTTAACAAAATATTCACTTGTCAAGATACGCACTTAATAGCTTCATAAAGGGCTTACTACTTATTACACCATGTGTTGCTAATGAGAAAAGCAAGAAAAGTAAGCTTGGTACTTCTTCGGCCCATGCGAGAGAAAACATGTGGTCCACACTATCATCAAAATATCAAAACACTATAAAAATATCTCTATCACTCCTGGTGGTTGACTGTGGTATAGGAGATAGGAGCTCGACTCGTAAAGGCTAAAAATGCCTTCACTTTTGTAATGAAATGGAGAAAATATAAGCAATAAACATCAGATAATAATGTTATGCCAAAATTTAATTTTTTAAAATTTATATTTCTGGGTCAAGCCCCCAAGCTGACTATCCGGTAACACTCTGGCCCTCTGACGTATGTAGTTGGTGACCCCTGCACTAAAGCATAACCTAAGAACATGAAGGGAATTCATGTACAATGTACATGCTTGTCAAATCAACGTTAAGTTAAAGGATCCCATTGCCCTGAGACAGTGATAGATGGCTTATCGATAATCTAGTGAGTGATTACGTTTACTGCTAACACTAATGATGATGTCCGAAATGCCTCTTGGTCATGTTGTTCTCACTGCAAATAGAGCAACAGATTCACGAGTATACTTTTACGATAACATTTATCTTTAAATGATTAATGAACTAAGTTTATAAAAAACAACTGAGTACTTGTCAACCTGGTTGGAAAACAAAATAAAGAGAATCTCCTACAAAGATATTTAACTTTGACGTTATTGCTGGAATTATTATATGTGATGCAGAAAATTTTCCCACGACGCTATAAGGTTACATAACTAAACCAGTATACTATAAAGATCTAATGCATATGGCATAACCGCAGTAAACAAGTGTTGCTTAAAAACACGAAATCCAAGGTACTTGGAATAAACATCTGTATATGGAATAAAACATCTGTATATGGTACTGGATTTTTTTTCAGCAAACGTTACCTCAGTGACACCATGTCTTTTCTATTGACTCCAATATGGTTTTTTTGTGGTGTACAGAAAACTCCCAAACATTACCTGTTGTTTAGAGCAATCGGCTCCAACATCAACATGAAAATGTTTCTCCAAATTCGATCAGAGGTCGCAAACATTATAGTAAGTTCCATATTCAGGAATACTTGATATCTAAAAATTGAACGTCAACTGGGAGTTCCATACTCTCTGTAACACTATAAGCCTTGCCTAATGCATGAGTATCCAAGTAAGTCATTGTGTCTATGCCATCATTACAATCTACCCATACAATATGACTGCGGCACTGCTAAACATTTGACGCCAGAAAAGATATTCTTGTCAATTTAGGAAAGACTAGGCTTGACCTATGCAGGTCTCATTCTTAAGGACCATTACCAAAGTACAAGTCGAGCCTCGATTTATTTTGCAGCCTTAATGTCGATTTTTGATTGTCACTGTTTTGGTTCTGGTATAGTAAGAATGTGATTTCTAAACTTATTTTCGTCCTTCCCCTATAAGTTTAATAGTATTGATTTAAACGGATCAAAGTTTATACAGATCAGTTCCAGAATCGTCTTTACAGTTGCCGAACTCTAATGGTGGAGCGTGTCGAAAGTAATGTACCGTTGTTTGTTTAAAGACTTGACGATTTAGATTAACTCGGATCGTTTTTAATGTAGGGGTTTTGACAGATGGATATAGGTCAATGTAAGCACACTAAATGATGGATTCATTTTAGTGTACATACTCAAAAGGTACAAACGTACTTGGTTTTATCCAGTGTTAACGATCTTTTTAATTTCACTGACTGAATGGTCGAGAGTGTTAACAAAGTACGATATTTTTGCGATGCAAATCTCGGCAGTGGTAATGAATAACAATCATAGAAGGCAAATAAAAATAACTATAGTTCAGAAGCAAATAGTTCAGAACCATAGAAGGCATTTTATATGTGGTTAAAGTTATCCAATGTATGTTATAGTATACAATCTATATTCAAGACTGAAACTGTATCTCCTGTGACCCTTTTGAATCACGCTCTCCATTAAAATGAAAACAGTTGGTATTAATTTCTTTTTACGTTGTCCCAGCCTTGTCTACGTCATGTTATTAGTTTACACATGAAAAGTGTCCATCCCTAACAAATGGCAACCTCCATGTTTTACAATCTGTAAAATCGTTAAGTATCGCGAAAAGATGAGCAAAGAAGAGTCAAAACTGCCAATTTTACAATTGTATTAATTCTGATAGGGCTAAAAATCTCAAGAATATATTTACATATTTCCTAATTTACATTAGTACCCAGATCCCAGGACACTTCGGTTACAGTGGAGAAATCACCTCATTACAAATACCTCCCTCCGTGCTTACGTTCTGTGTCTTCTCATTTGGAAGTCGTCGTTTTGGTGTCATTGTGATTTTGCTCCAAATATATATACAGACAAAAAAATGAGACAACCTCGTCGCACACCCTCTTGGAAATAGAGTGATCTCTTGCGATCTTGAACCCAGATTACACCAGTTACACTGCCATATAACTTCTTAACTACGTAGTTGTCCGCAGGACAGCTGGACGTCTGAATACATTTCAAAAAGGATTCTTGGAAAACAGAAGGAAAACATTCAATGTAGGTCACAAATAAGAGTAATAATTCTTCATTCATTTGCCTGTTGATAGCTTTATGAATACCATCGTTGTCAGACAACTTGCAATGTGCAATTTCCAGACCTGAAAGCATCCTATTCTTTAACGATTTCAATATCAATTTCTACTGAAATTTAATAGGGAAGAATTTCAACTATAACATCTGACGTGTGGTTAATAAGGCAAATATATCCAAGGCCACTGTACAAGGAAAACGAAATGGGACAGAGAAGGACATAAAAAGTCAGTTATATTAATACATACGACCTTTCCTTTGATTTTTAATTTGCATCAAATTTGTAAACAAGTGAAATGAGTGTGGTAAGAATTTCCTAGTCAAGATGATGGCATTTTTAGGTGTTAACGTGAAAGAAAATGTGTACATTGTTAAACATCTAGGCGTCTTGCTTACGTTAGTTATTACTAGAGTTAAACATCACCATGAATGTGAAAAAAAGCAAAGCAAACTCCCAGTATAGTTCGTTTTCTTTTGGCTTCCGTGTTCTCTTATTTACGGGTTCAGTAGAGGGCTATTTAGGGTGCAATAGTTTGTGTTTTTGGTAAGTTACTGGTCTAAGGCAAGGTTTTATCATGCTAATTCTAAGTAGATTTTTTGAATTGCTATTTAATCGATACATGTTAAGGCCACCACCTTGCCTTTTGATCCATAAAGAAGTCGGCTGTGGATAAGTCCAGCAAATAAGGCCTTTATAATTGAAAGCCCTGAGACTATTTGTATTAAGGGCTTATTATATGGGGCGGACAATCTCGGTTAGCCGAGGTGAACATATTTATCCGAGATCCCTGTTATGTATTACTAGCCCTTCCTTTTATTAGCAAGCATTCGATTACATGAAAACGGGCTGGCCTTGTAGCCAGGATTTCGTCTACCATCTATCAGGCTGACCCTGCAAAGTGGGCTGAAATTCAAAAGTTGTCTCGCATGTAATCACTCATTAATCTCATCCCAGAAAGCCGAGCCAGGGCGCTTCATATAATAGTCATGAGTGAAGCATTGATGTGTCTGCTGAGATAACATCTAAAAAACTGGCACTGACAAAAGAGGAAGCCGAAGCATTAATCTAAATTCAATTAATAAAGTTCCCTTACCTCATTGTTGGGTTCCTATCAGTCCTTAAATTGTTTTTCATTATACCTTTGTATCGGGACGGCAGTTGCTGAGTCGTAGGGTTGTAAATTCGAGCCCTGTCGGCAGCTACTGTAGTAGTGGTCCATTCATTACTAAGGTGTATATAGAAGATCGATATTGTTTTATTAGAATAACGTTCTCGACTCATATATAAATCTTATACACTATTTTCAGTGCCGTATACATGTTGAAGTACCTTGGAGCTGAGGTAGCAAATGAAAGGTAAAAGTTACGGGTTGCAACTTCGATGTCCGTTCGGAAGGAAAAAGGTTCAGGATGCGAAATATTGGTCATCGACATGCGACTGTCCACTTTGACTTTTCAGGCTATACATGGACGGACAGAGATACCTTTCTCTTCAGAAGTGATCGGCAAAAGAGTGAGCTATTTTTACAGCTTGTATAAAAGCAAGCACTTTTTCTGATTTTAATCTGGTGGATTGGTTAAGATCATAAATGTCAGAATGAGATAAATCGATCCAAACAATGTAGCTCAGAGGAACATAGATTTGTTGGAATCAAAATGACCAGCGTAATTAGATTCTTCAGTCAAAATGAAAAGGAAAAACATTGATTCGACGGAAAAGTAATAATCAGGATAATAGTGATGGTCATAAAATATGCTGGTCAGAAACATGGTGACCAGAGTGATCGAGATGGTCAAAATCAAAATGTTTAGAGTAACAAAGATTGATCAGACTCATTATGACCAGAATAACAAAGATTGGTCAGAAACGAAATGATCAGACAAAAAGAGATGGTCAAAATCATAATTATCAGAGCAACATAGATTGGTCAGAAGCAAAATGATCAGGCAAAAAGAGATGGTCAAAATCATAATTATCAGGGCAACATAGATTGGTCAGAAGCAAAATGATCAGGCAAAAAGAGATGGTAAAATTCATAATTATCAGAGTAACATAGATTGGTCAGAAACAAAATGATCAGGCAAAAAGAGATGGTCAAAATCATAATTATCAGAGCAACATAGATTGGTCAGAAGCAAAATGATCAGGCAAAAAGAGATGGTCAAAATCATAATTATCAGAGTAACATAGATTGGTCAGAAACAAAATGATCAGGCTTATAGAGATTGACCAGAATCATAATGATCTAAATAATATATATCCTTCATTATCATGATCCCAAGAATAATACGGATTGTACAAAATCATAATGATTCGAACTAATAGAGTTCTTTCTCAATCAGTTCAGCTTTGACAGACTTTGGCATCCTGTAATATACTGTCATCTTTCATCAACGTTTGAGGTAGAGCTTAGAACAATTCTATTCAAATAGCCGTATAATTATAACACTCTGCTTTTCTTCAACATACGAAACATTAAATCAAATTGTAATCTTTCTCGAACAAAGATTTTTATCATTTGTTATAAAGATCAAATTGTTTGTTGATTTTCCATTTCTAAACGTAAACAAAATTTGATTGTCATCATCGTAAGACAATGTGTCAAAACAGAGTGCTAATACGGTTGTGTAAATCAGTTAAACAGGTCGATATAATAGACATTGGCATTTCGATGTAAACATGTTTTCCCTATTAATAACACTGTGCTAACTTTACGCTTATGGCTTGTGATACAATGTCACCCTCTTGAAAGACTTTTCAGCTCTAAAGATGAGAAATTACGATTTTTATTTGTGTGGCACTCAAGTCAAGCAAATGAACTTACAAACAAAATGCTCAGGAACTTTAATTAATTTGCTTGAATAGAGTACCAAAAATATATACGCCGCAAATCAAAAAGACATTTCCCTAGCAGTGTTCAAAGTGAGGAGCGTGATAAGGCATATTAAACTGATAGTTAATACTTTCGTGCAATCAAAACAGCCAACGTGTAGAAAATGGAATACGTTCCTATGATGGTTCTAAAAAGGTCTCCCAACAATTGATCGATTCTTTTAATCAGAATTAAGAGTGACTAAAAGTTTATGGGCCTTTAAACAATGTATTAAATAAAGTGAAAGTTCAGAGGACGTTAGCAAGGGAACAGTTTTACCATGTGTCGAGATTGACCTTTGACCACCGCTTAAGCAAATCCTATTTGTCTGTAGTAAAAACTTACCTTAAATATTGCATTATGGGATACAAATACAGCCATGCTTCAGCCATGCAGTTAGAAACGCTGCACATTATCAGACAGTGGCATGTTCACTTCTAATGCAACCACTGTAATGTATATATGTTCTACAAGGATGAAATGCACTGTTGTTGCAAGAGAATTATTGTAGCTACCGAAAGAAGTGTTGACAAATGTGAGCAGACGATTGTAGTTCAAAAGACGTGGAAACGTTTCACAAGCACAGATACAAGTATGGCAAGGACAACAGGTAAAACCAAGGACGACGAAAGCTGTAAAATACGGAGGGATGCAAAGTTGTTTGCAAGAGGATTTCCAACAAAGTGTTTTAATTTTTAAAGACATACGATTTCCAACAAAGTGTTTTAATTTTTAAAGACATAGGATTTCCAACAAGGTGTTTTAATTTTTAAAGACATAGGATTTCCAACAAAGTGTTTTACAAATAGAATGCCCATCGAGATACGTCAATGCCTTCTTGAGTTACCTTGCTTGTCCCTGTACCTAAAACTCTTATTTAGAACTCGTACATAATCAGCATTCAGGAAAATATACATTTATAAGGTTTACTTAACAATCTCTTTCGACGCAAACAAAGCTTCTTGAGTGAAAAAATGCTAAAGACTTGTATTTAATACATTCAAACTGAACGCAAGACAGGGCCAGGGAAACAAGTATGTTTTGATCCTTTTCAGTACACACGGATGTATTGGTCATCAGCATTTGTAACGCGAATTCAGTACTTAACTTAGGATATCTGCTGAATAAAGTGCAAATTTCAATTGTTTCTTACATCTAGCTCAATACAGAAATAAATCCGTAAGAACAAGCATGTCTTTCTAAAACACATAAAAACTAATCAAGGTCCGCTATAGATCAGTCATGGCCTACTTTAAAAGTGTAAATATTAAATATTTAATTACTTTAAGAATGACGTTCATTATATATTCACCATATCTGTACAAAAAGACATGACGACATCCACAGTTCTTCTGATTGGCCGGGAAAATGGTCTGTTATTCATTAGACGGTGTGAAAGTTGTATCAGGGTTAATGATTGAGAATTTGTATTGATGAAGTCTGAAAAGTCACCTGTGCCGTTGAGGCAAATTGTAATGACCTACTTACCACATGACATGCTTAAAACAAAATACTGGCTGAACAAAACCATCGATATGAAATTGTGTTTATTCATCACATTTTTAATCTCCCTTTCACTTAGGATTGGTGACATGGCTTTTCTAACAATTATGGCTGTTGAAATAGCCAAAAGATAGCGGTTTTCAAGGGCACGCTTTTACAAAGAAGCTTAGAAAATTGAGAGGAATTTGAATTTTCATAAATGTCAGACATCAAGGAACCATGTCCGATTTTTCCTATTTAAACATGTCTCAATATCGTACTTATTGTAGGTAGACATGTCCGATACAAAAATAAACAAATGCAAGATATTTCAAAATGATCAAATCGCCAGCAAACATTTACCTGAAAAATCACAAGCAAAAAGGAGCTGCTGTGTACCGATTTTTAAGCACAAAATTTACTTTGTAAACACAAGGACCGAAATTTGGTTTTTTAAAATCTGGTTATTTCATGGCAAGATATTATCCTTTGCCAAGCTATCACAACTTATTTTTTTCAAATAATAATTGCAGCATACAAATACTCCGTTTTAAATATCATGTAATGTTTCCGTTCCATGACAAAATAATTAGTTGCTTCTAAATTTGAGTATGAAGTGTTCCAGCGGGAATCGAACATAATCAACTTCAATACCCTACCGAAAAAAGGTCTTTGAGAATCCCGCAGGATGTCAATCGCTAGCTTAGAATTTCGTGCTATAGTTCAACAATATTGACGAAAAAACTAAGGAAAATTTGTGTCAGTCTTCGTTTGGGAAATTGATTAGCAAAACATGTACATTTGAACAAGCTACATATCCTTGTCCTTGTGCGGTTCTCAAAATTAAATAAATATTTACTTTGAAACTAATTTTATCTCAATATTTGTAAAGTGACAATTTCGATCCAACGTCATTTGTTAAACGAAATTACTTTGGCTTTAGAAATTTGCGCGAAAGTGTCAGTTATAAAATTAGTTTGTGCCTAACGTATATAAGTCATATCAAAAGTAGACAATGATGACAATATTGGTAATAAATCAAAGCCCTAGATCAAGCTGCAAACACAGTTTTAATGTTTTGTAAGCAGTTCCTTCTTATGACCCAAAAGATCTTGTTTAAGAGGTTTGGACACTATAAAAGAATTAGAATCGCCATCTATTATGTATAGTATGCTAACTGTGATAATGTTTGTAGGGAGTTGAAGAAACAGGCAATGGACAAAAAAAAAACACGCGACGTACTGAGATAAATTCTGAGACCTTATCTCCCATAAGTGTTTCCTCTAAGTACCCTCAGATTCAGTCATTTCACGAGAGGTCGGACGATGAATCCTGAGGGTGACTAAAGTACTTTTTCAATTCTTTTAATCCCTTTGGACTTTCTGCACTGTCGCTGATAGCGGCCAAGATAACACCTGACAGTTATAAAAGCTGAAAACAGTTACAAATGACCTGCGCACGAGATTTATTACGACCGTGTTCACATTTAATAAGAAATTTGCGTGACAAATGTAAGCTACTCTAAAAATATCTGTCACTTATTCAGAAAAAGTTAGTTGCAATCAGTTTGTGATTTATCTAAGCAATAGAACTGTAAACAAAACATCAAGATAATTGACACATTTTCTAGCAAATACGTTACAATCAGTAAGTATAACTTTGGAAATGAGGAATAAAAATCTAAAAACTCTAGATCTTGCAGATCTCGTAAAATCTACATTGAAACGCGTTTTTGCTACTTCAGATGTCAAAATTTCACTCAGAATAATAATAATAATTCAGTAAAAGTGGCGTGATCGTCTGCTAGCAAAAGAATCTTTTTCTTCACGAACTTTTCAGCGTGTCAATCCTAGTTATGCGACAGAATGAAAGAAGGGGATATGCAGTTGGAGAGATGGAAAGGTAGGACTGAGTCCAAACAGTACTAGGAAGAAAGTTAAAATGCAGGTGAGAGGCGAAAGTAAACAGAGATCGTCTAAAATAGAAATAATGGCTGCATACATATTCAACAAAGAAAGCTAAAGAAAAATATAAAGAAAAATGTAACAGCTTGCAAAAATAAGGCGAATTGACTTTTAATTACTACTTATAATCTAAAGCCTTGAGTAATTAAAATGTCCGGACAAACGAAGCTTGTGCATTACAGTTTGCGAGCTCTGCACGTTTAAGAGCTGCATCACTCAACCAACATATTGTCCAAGGCGTTGTAGCACGACAGTCTCTCAATTATTCACGTCTGAGTAATTAAGATGAGCAAGAGTGCTAATCATGTTACGGTAAAAAGACACTTGTTCATTTTTCCAGTAGCAGATTAAATGTTATGGACGTCTAGAACCTTCTAGAAAATGTACGTCTACAACCGTCTATAAATTCATGTATATACTTAGAATCTTCTAGAAACCTTCCCTGTGATGAAAGTTCCATTTGATTCTATTTTGTTCTAAAAGCTTCTAGAATGTTCTACTCTGTTCTATAGCATTCTGTACTGTTCTGGAGAGATCTACTGGCTTCTAGGTGGACTTCTCAAACCTATATAGGCAGTTGCTTTCAGGCAATTTGATTACTTTTGTTTAAGATGCATGTAAGTAAGCTTTGATGGAATATAGGCTCAGAGAAAAATTTCAATCTGTAAAGAGATTCTTTGTTAGAGAATATACTACTGGAATTTGTATATCACAGCCTGCTTGCTGATTTTCTCCATTTAGCTCGCATATACTCTCTACCCGTCATTAAGGAACTTTATTAACCCTGCACGTATTTTTTGGACTACAGTGTTTAAGATACGACAGTAAATGAATGTGCCTTAAAATCCTTGATTGAAATCTATTTCGGTGTCATTGTACGTCACTGATAATTACAATTTCATATTGACCCTGTAAAACAAAACCCTGTATCTATAATAAGCAATCGCGTAAAAAATGGTGGGTTTTCAAGAAGTAAAATCTTTGCGGCCACAAGAGTTCAGGAAGAGGTCCACGCCCCATGTGCCATCAAGACTTTAATTGTATATGTTCCTTACAACACGGACATCTACTACAGTCGACACAAAATAACAAGATCTCAATATTCGCCTTTTTTATTACGTTAAATTTCAAATAAATTTCAAATAGTCAGGACTAAGCTCTGGTTAAAAACGCATGCATACATTCCTTTTATAATATCATTATAAAGTACAATATATATCATTACCTCGCACATAATACATATTTCTTTGGCTTGATAGATTAGCTGACATAATTATCATTGGAGGCTAATTACGGTCTTCAGGTAAATACTTCTTAATCATTGAAATTTTATACATGATCGATATTATTACAGTTAGCTTAAAAGAAATGATAAATAAAGGAAAGTGGGTAATGAGAAAATCAATTAAGGACATTGGTCCACAATGATAGTGATCATGATCAAGCCAAGAAGCTAGACTTTATGCTGGGGAAGCAGGAGGGTGGTTTTATGTTGGGGAAGCGGGAGGGTGAGAGCAGTGGTGAGCCCCATAAAACGCAACTGATCAATCCCGCGTAATAAAACGTCATGTTGTGGCGTAATCATTCCGAGGCAGACTACGGCAGAAGTCTAACTTAAAACCTTGCAGCCTTAAGTTCAAAGTTCAAGGATAGCCAAGATAATATTCACAGTTATGACAACAAGGAGATTGGATGTGTTGTTACCTCCTCCAAGGAGGTATTATTTTCGGCGGCGTTTGTTTGTTTGTCCGTCAGCAAGAGTGCGCAAAAACTACTCAACGGATCCTCGTGAAAGCAAAATCATACAATTGATCAGTCTTCATCCAGATGACATCCTATTAAATTCTTGGGATGATCCAAATAAAATCCTAAATTCTGGATCACTTTATCTGTAATGAAACGCTCATAAAGCTGGTGAGAGATAACCCAATTACCATGTTAACTGGGAAAAGCCCTGTTAACGGAAAAATAATAATACTGGCTAGGAGGAGGTTTACAATCTGGGAGTGCCTCTAGTTGAATATATGTTTATCAGGAATGTAATGATACGGAAACAACAATGAGGAATTGACAACTGAATTAGTTTAAGTATGTTGTCTGCTTTTTCGGCAAGTAATGATAACGTTGTTGTTGTTGATGCTTAGCCATTTGGCCGTGGGTGCACCCATTGACAAATGCTGCTCCTCCAGTGTTATCTACTGATGGCTGCTGCTTTCACCTTGGCAGGTGTTAGTCCTTTAAATCATCCAGCCGTTGTCTCTGGGGCCTTCCCCTAGTTCTTACACCTTCGATCTTCCTTTCTACAACAACATTCGCTAAGGTGTTCCCTCGTCTTGCTAGGTTGCCGTAATACTGGAGTTTTCTTTTCTTAATGTTGTCTACAAGCATTCCGTGATATTGATCTTGTCCTAATCCATTACATATTCATTGGTTTGTCTTTCTTTCCCTGTTATTCCTAGTATCCGTCTGTAACATTTCAACTCAAATGCCTTTATTTTTTTCTTTGATTTCATATTCCATGTGATGCTTTCAACTTGATAATCTTGTCTGATTGTCACTTCCTTTAGTTTTGAGGAATAATATCGAATTTTTTTATTCCATTTCTTTTTTGTGTATTAAACTTGACTTTAATAATCATTTATAAATCGTAGTCACAACAAAAGTCTGGTGTTTTATACACTCTTGTTTTTGCTCAGTTTACATTTGACTGGAATCACTAAGAAATCAGGTTTAAGTCTAACTGGTTGTGTGTCTGTCCATCATATGAGGTCCATGTGGACTTCGTAGATGATTTATGCTTAAAGAGTGTGTTTGTAACTACAAGTTTTAACTGTTTTGCAGACCCTTTGAGCCTAAGTCCTCTATCATTTGTGTTTCCGTGCCCATAATTGCTTATTGTGCCCTTCTAATGTTCATATGCATCTGGTCCAATTTTGCATTCCAGTCGCCTTGCACTATGATTACGATACAATCATGTATCATCATCAAGAGTCATTTGCTATGGCCTTCAAGACCTAAATTCACTGCATCAGCTGACTGTTATGTACAATAGGATGTGTGAGCATCTGGTGGCAGTAGCGCAGACATGCAAATGTTATCATACATAATTGATATCGGTGACCTGGCTCTAGTCGCCTTATAACAAGGCTGGTGCTTCCTAACGAGCATACATTCGGCATGTGTAGACTATACAAGTGCTTCTTATTTTTCCATTTATACCCTGTTAGTGAACGCGTTTTTAATGGTATCAGTGTCGGCTGTCTTACTCTTTTGACGAGCTTGTGAATAACAAAAATTTCAGATATTTCGTACACTACTCTCTAGACATCATTGTTGCCATTTCATTAAAAATGTTCACATTTATCCTCAGTGACTGGATAGCTGCCCTCTGTTACTTCCTTGTCGACACATTGTTAGAAAATGTTTGTTTTAATGAGAACATCTTCCTGAATCATTAGTTTTTCAATCTGAAAAATAATGGCCTTCTTATTCGGATCCTAAATTTCTATGGTTTGTCTTATTTTTAAGACATAGATGTTAAAATAAAAAGGATAAGATATTGTATTGCAAAATGGATATAGGAGTTGCACTTTGAAAACCATTGCATACAGCAAAAACCGTCCACTTTTGAATTTCTTACTTGCCTGGTTCTATGTTATCATTATTCTTATAATTATATTAAAGGTAAAGTACTTCTGTTTTGTGAAATTGACTGAAACTTGTATCATAATTTCAACTGTATCGATTTGGCTGCGTTTCACTTGCCTTTCTGCTCCATGCGAATTAACTCTTGTTTTATAACGTGAATGTAAGATGTAACTGAATAATCAGAAGCTTTTACAACATAGGTTACTATATGATGCTGCTTACCTAGCACATAAAGATACTTTGTGGAATGCTGGCAATATAAGAAGCATAAACATGTCTGCAATGTCTTACCTCTGATACTGAATTTGGCAGAATGAGACTGTCAAAACTATGCCAAGCCTGCCACATGTCACACGTACATACAATAGTGTATACAGAAAAGGAAAGAAGGGAACCCAAGCGATTAACACCAGCTATTTTTTGGGTCTAAGCCATTGAACCTTAACTTAACAATGTTATTTCCTTGCGCGAGAATCCCACGAACCATTGTTTTCAGAAGTGGACCGGACACCAGTAATCCGTAGATACGGTAGTATCCAGGATAAAACTTCAATATGTTACCCGAAGACTTTTTGTTGTGTAATTTGGTAGAGCAAAGGTATACCATTAATTTGATATGAAAAATGAAACCTACTACGATAGGTTTGCTTGCAGGATGTAGAATGTAAGGAGATTATGCTTAAACATAACAACTTGTTCATGTCCAGACAGTCAAAAATTGTCTTCCACACAAAGTCCGAGGTCTTGTGTTAAGTATGCTTTTCTGCCATTTATTTCGTTGTATGATGTTGGCTGTGTAATCAATATTCCGAATGGTACGTTTCACATTGAATCCTTTAATCCGGCTTTGATGGTTGGGATTTTTTTGTTCTTTGGCGTGCCTTTCCATAGTTGGCATTCTGTTATGCGTTTCAAAAACAAAGATGTCAAATATTGAGGAAGCTTTATCTACTTTATCAAAGACCGGAATGCTTAACCAACAAAGTATTCTTTTTATACATTGTTCTTAGAAAGAGTAAGGGCTCTTCATCTTACAGGATGTAATTTTACGCAATTTGAAAGAAGAATATGTTTAATCCGTTACAAGCCCTGAAAAATACCCTATGATATTATAACAAGCCCTTGGATACCAGAGGTGTAGCTTTAATGGCAAGACCAGTTTATCTTCTTATAGGTGGACTTTTATGCCAAACCATACATGACTCAACGGCAGCACTATTATCACCATCATCATCACCTTCATCAACATCATCAACCTTAGCAGAACCTCATAATAATAATCATCATTACCATCGTCATTATCACTATCATTATTGTCATGACGATCTTCACCATCGTCATCATCATCATCATCATCAATATCATCATCATCATCATCTTCGGCGTCATCAGCAGCAGCATCTTCGTCGTCATCATTATCATCACACCATCTTCGTCGTCATCGTCATTAACATCTTGTCGGCACTCCCTCAAACCATGATTTGCAAACCAGTTCGTCCATTTTTTGATGTTTGCAAGCTCATTCCATAAACTCTCTTTTTGGGTACCGTATATGCTCAATGGTGTTTGCTAAATTCAGCTGAAGGATATACCCTAGCCAATGTAGATTTTTTGATAATCTAAGCTAGGATTTTACATACTTTGTTATTGGATGCAAAGAAAGAAATGTTTACAAATAGCTCTTGTCTTTGATAGTTCAAACAATTTAGGTTTAAAAACTTTGAAAGACACCAGAAGTCCTAAAAATATCCAAGCATTCTTGCAGTGTGTCCGTGAAACGGCTAATACGTGCAATACAACTTCAACGCTTACTCAGCAATCTTGGAGACATAACTAGTTACTTGCTTTTGATAGGTCACTTTATAAAACAGTAGCATAGTTTTGCCTCCTTTCAATTGATTTTCTAAGACATTTGAAGAAGACTTGTGTATTTGAAACGAAGGCCAATGGAGCATGCATAGAAGGACCGTAGCATAGCATCTGTCTTTTTACAGATTTTTTTTGCTTCCATTGGTAAGAACACGTAACTCAATCCCACTTTCATTAAACGTTCACTTTTGATG
The DNA here is from genome assembly GCA_024741275.1 of Chironex yamaguchii. NCBI lineage: Eukaryota > Metazoa > Cnidaria > Cubozoa > Chirodropida > Chirodropidae > Chironex > Chironex yamaguchii. The sequence continues at coordinate 11,857 of JANTCA010001805.1, read as the reverse complement.
CACCTGTTACCTCTTGCATGCAAGCAAATTATCTGAAATTATTGTTTTTATTTTGGTTCATAGTTAATAGTTATCTTGACATGACAGAACTAATCGTAAATAAGATCAAAGTATGGATGCTGTCAATGAACGTGCTTTGTGCTAATGTAGTTAATATCTGGTGTTACTTACCATAGATAAGTACCTCGTACTTAGGTCTCTAACACAACTTAGTCCATTTAACCAAATGGCTTATAGACGGGCGTAAACCTTTGTTTTACCTTAGAAACTGTTTTGTGTCTATCTGTTACGATACTGTTATAGCAATATTTGGGGACATGGTCGTCTAGTTCCCAGCCTTCTCTTGAACCTGTCATTGTTCATTGGAGCGAAATCGATCAAACCTGCGGAATCTGCTACTTTGAACAAGCATGCACAAGCCACAGAAATATATATATATATATATATATATATATATATATATGGCCAGAACTGGGAAATATGCCAAAGGCACAACACTAGATGTTTTCAATTCAATATATACCGTGCAAAATGTACATATGTTAATCATCCAAGATACGTTTTCAAGTAATAAGACAATATTTCAGTTAATAAAATGGCGTGTCCACCAATATTTGTCTAAAGGTATGAGAATTCGTAAACGCTTAGCGTCTTCAAGGTCGTCTTCTTATTACGTTTTGAAATAATCTACATTTAAAGCCAGAAAATCAGCGCCGTAAAATCAGATATCGCTTTCCTTTTCATAAAGGTTATCATTTTAACACACATTCCAAGGCTTTTCAATACGATTTCTGGCTACAAATTGTTACAAACTCGCTGCCGATAAATATTTTTGCACCTTAAAGAGTGTGAGATGCAGCGGCTTTTCCAGTTCCATGAAGCTTTTTGTACCACCGGTTTTTATCTGGAGATGATAAGATTCTCTGATAAGGCCAACACACGCTTGCCAGGTGCTCAAACAACTGATCACGCAATCTTCGTAAACATGGTATGGACTGAATGGAAAATGAGCAATCGTCTTGCTGTTAACCAGATTAAATACAAAATGATTTCTAATCAAAAGGCTTTCGAAAATACACTCAAGTTTGAAGACTTGAGATTCAATCTTACAATGAAAAATTACAATGTTAGCTATAATTCTGAAAACGACATAATGGAATTTATCTCAGATTGTGTTCGCCCACTTCTCCTCAAAATGTTTACGTGTAATGACTTTGCAACACACCGCACTCTACTTACAATCAATATGAGGCCAGAAAGGTCTAGTAGAGGTCATTGGTAATAAAAGATTGTATAAATTAAAATGACCGGGTTCTGTGGATCGCAAAAATAGCATGAAAAACACTTAAGTTGAGAACCAGTTTGCATCTATGGAGGTGTACTTGATAAAGCTACGATGGAGATGGTCTTAATACTTCTAAATTATTGTCAGGATAGTGTACAATTCTAATCATGTTTAAAGAAGGAAGTCAAAACAAACTCATGCTATTATCAATTATTTTATGGTCATACTCGTCAAAGTTTTATGTGTACAAAACATAAGTAGAACTTTGTAGATGGTTATTTTATTTGTACATTGCATTTTTTATAATATACATGTGACATTACATATTCGATATTGTATATTTAATATTGCATGTGCAATATTGTATCTGTCATATGGTAACTTTAATATTATATATAGGACTGTGTTTGCGATACTTCATTTTGCATTTTGATATCCGCCTTTTAATTTTATTTTTGATATTATATTTGTGATATTGTATTTGTGACGCTGTATTTGTGATATTATAGTTGTGATATTGTATTTATATTGTATTTGTGATATTGTATATTTGGGATATTGTGTCTGTGGTATTATATTTGGGATATTGCATTTATGATTTTGTCTTTTTAATGTTACATTTGTAGTATTTCTTTTTGTAGCAAACTCATTAGCAAGCATACCTGATTTCCATGCCAGGGTTAGGAAATTTCACTAGGAAGTGAGCTCTTTATGAGAGGGAGCTCTCGCCAATGGTATTTTGTTTGTGGTGACGCCGGTTCGAACTCGCAATCTCTGGCTTGCAAGATCGTCGTCTTATCCACTATACCACAGCAGTTTTATTTGCAATATCATATGTGTGAAATAGTATATTGATATTGCTTTTTTGAGATTGTACTTATTTTTGCTTGATATTCTATTTTGAGATTGTATTTGTTATATTGTATGTCTCATTTTGCATTTGTCGTATTGTATATTCGATATTGCGGCTTTGATCTTATTTCAATATTGTACTGGTGATACTGTATTTTGTATGTCGTATTTTTGATATGGTATTTGTGATACAGTATTTCCAATGTAGTATTCGTGGTATTGTATTTGTAATATAGTTTTGTTGATATTGCATTTTTGATATTGCATATATGATATTCCATATAATATAATAATAATAATAATAATAATAAAAATAATAATACGAATATTTATACAGGATAACCTATCAGCATAATGACAATGCTGTTATCTTGGTTCTCTTGCAAACGCTTTACCCTCCTATTATCTAATAGAAGAATCTTTAAAGTACAACTATTTAACATATCACCATCAATAATTCTCAATGCACTATTGTCGATCAAAGCTACCTCGAAAATAAACACGCAATATTCATTCTTTACGGTAACTAGTGAATCACTAAATAACTCGGGTATCAAAAGGAGAAGAGAGGTTGCTCTATGACAAACCGTTTGGGTTTCTCGACATTACATTAAGACACGCTTCATGGTAATGTAAGAAAATCTTCTCTATTAATAGTTAGATTATTGTTTTCATCCTTAGAAACCTCCGATGCCATTAAGAAGATAAACCCTAACATACATTACAGGGCTGCTGCATGGACCATGCTTGCTAGTTTAAACAAAACATAATGTTTGTACGGCTTAACTAATTTTACTTACATATGAGAGGCTTATGCGCTTCAGTATATCGCGATTGAGTTGATAATCTACATTTTGTGACCCGAAAATGTCCGCTCAATCTATCGACAAAGCAATTTCAAGAGGACACCTACAAGACTTAATTTTGCTTCGTTCGGGTGTCTCCCTAAAAGCTGTTACGGTACTTTGCGGTTACTTGGTAATATTTTAGTTTGTTAACCATTTTGCAATCATTATAAAGTTCACAGTGGAAGCTTGTTTGTCTTTCTACATTGCCCCAGTTAGTTTAATATTTCTGTTGCAATGTTTGGATTGTGTTATAGACTTTTCTCACCAATTGCAGTAAGCAGTACCACAAAGGAACATAATATAGCTCTAATCTCGATCGGATTTATTGATTTTGTGGGTCATCTGCTCAGACGTAACTCTATGCTAATCAAATTCACAAAACATAATAACACTGTCCTATTTGTTTGAGAGTGAACAACAATGATGGTTATAGCGAAAGACTTTAATATAATGTGAACGAATGAAAAGATTGTAGCTAGAATATTTGCTTCTATCCCTAAAAATCAACAAGAAGATAAAAGACAATATTTTACAGCTCTAGTTTGGATGACATTGCTCTCTGTTTCTTGCATAGGACTTAAGGCAGGTGAAAAGACACGTGTTTCCTTTTTATTGTGATTCAAAGTTCTTCAGTTCTGCTATTTAAGAGACGGCTACTCAGCACAGTAAAATGAAGGCTTTCTGATTCATCTGTCGAAGAAATTTAGGTTGTTCTATTTATGAGGAACCCATTCTATCATCGATTTACCAGATGGGTGGCTGTTCAGCTTCAGTCCTTTACTATTTTGCTCAGCCGTCAGTGATTTCGTTTACAAGAAGCAATGTTTTCTTGCTCCTGCAAGACGTAAGTTAAGAATGGACTCACCCTATGAAGTGTCTGTACAGATAGTTGGATTTAGCCATAAATTGACCATGAGAATATAAAACTCTATGATAAGCAAACTATCATCGCCCTTTATTCGGAAAAATAACCTTTGAAAATAATAACAGTTATTTTTCTTTTGTTTTCCAAATGTTTAGTTAGCCAGTTGTTACAATTTCATTAAATGGTACAAAATAACAATATTCTTGGAACTGATGTTTTGCTTTCTGATTTGAGAGACAGAGAGTAAACATGAGGGAAAGAGAGAATAGGTATTTCATTCATTGTACATATAAACATCTTTAACTAGCAGGTGACAAAACAGTAAATGTTGAATGTCCCAAAGGAAGACTAAATAATGACAATGGAAAGTAAAAATGCAATAGAGGTGTAGTGTGTTTTGTTATTAACAATATAACGTTTTTAAAATTTTGCGCCATTTTTCTTTCTTTTTGCGATGTAATGTACTAAGCTGCTGTATATACTTCTACAATAAAGTTTTATCTGATAGTTTATCTATAGATGTCAATTTTTTAAAAACATGTTAGGATATCAGTTTAATAGTTAAAGTTATGCCTTTTTCTCTAAAATTATCAGCCGGGTTCATATATTTATTAATAGTGTAAATTGCTGACATGATCACTAAGATCGATCGTCACATCTGTCAAATATGCCATCTGGCTTCATTGGAGACAACTGAGGATATGAAAGATATTTGGTCAATGACAGATATATTTGCTTACGAGAGAAGACGAGAGGGTATTCTAAATATGTAACAGAAAGAGTTCATTTCATGCCTGTTTTTGTTACGTTTTACCTTCTGTTACTGAAGGGGATTAGTAGAATAAAGTCGGAGATAAAAACAAAGAAATTGAGAAAAGAAGTTTGCGATTGGGATTAAAACAGAAACACAGAAAACTGCAATTGGATGCTGAAATGATCATTATTTTCCTATCCAATCATAAGTTAATATGTTTCTATTGGCTTGTCTGTAAGATACCTTTTCCTTTTTACAACTGAGCTTGATAATCGGATTGTAAGAAATTGACGGTAATAGATTAAGGCAAATGCTTCGTTCAGGTGTCTTTCAAATTTTTTGTTTCGTAACCTACAATGGTTTGTACTTCACGCACAAATCAAAATACGCACATTCGCACGCACATTCGACTCAGCAATACATAACAAAAATGGAAAGAAAATAAAAGCTGTTGGCTTACTTTATAGACAGCATTTATTGACAGCGGTACAAAAACTGGAGTGTGTTTACCAAAAGCTAATCATGTCATATATGTAAGTCCATAGATATGTTATGCAGAATGCAATCAAAAACATTCTTTACAATAACTTAACTAGTTTATCTAAGATTCTAGAACGAGTAATGTTGCTTCCATTTTACTATATCCAAGGGTCATATTTTTATTTCACTGTTAATAATTAGCCAATGATGCCTGAGCAATTCCTAAGACTCAACTTATGCTAATAAATCCAAAAGTCTTCCTTTCTTGTACATAATTATTTTATGTACTTTATTTAGAATACGTAAGATATGCTCAAAGGATTTTTAATGTAAAAAAGCAATGTCTCTCATATTGTTTACAGCTAAAAACTGCACTGGTCTATTCAAACATGCATTTCAAACAAACGCTTTCATCATTCTCAATGTGAGTTCCTTAAAGACAGCTAATCGCTGATAATACAAGAACCAAGAAATTTTCTTAGTAGTGTAGAAGTAACACTGGTGAATGAATTTCGGGTTTCTTATGGAACAAGTGCACAAGACAATGACAAATTGATAATATTTCTGACCAATTCAAACAGGATTATTTAAGTAAAAGTAAGGAAATACTACCAAGCAATCTAGTAGTCTAGGCCTACGCCAAGCCCTATTCTTTGGATATCCTACCTTCGTTTCTAGACATCCTTGACATTTATCAATATTTCAAGCTCTGTAGCTAAAGTGAAAATAAAAACGTTTCAAATATTATTCAAGCCACGTAGCTACGGTTTGTTTAATCATTTTTGCTCAGATTGTCTGAAAATGGAAATTAGAACCACGGTATTGCATCCTTTGGAATTGTTGCCATCCCTCATATGGTTCTATCTTCATCTAACAAGCACCACGTGTTTGAGATCTTATTATTATTGCATACATAGCAGTCAAAAGTTCACTAGATGCAATTAAAAGAAATAAAATGATACATCTATTATCAATTTCTTTGGACGATGAAGCAGAAAGAGACAAAGGATAGGAAGACATAGGATGTCAGGTTCGACCGTTCGAAAACATAGCGACCCGTTATCAGTCCTTTGACATAGTCGTCAACACAACAGCACGTTCTAAATTCATTAATATCTCAAGCTCTGTAGCTCTTAGCTTTATAAATGTTTCCTTAAATGTAGTCAAGAGACTTTGGCACATATTACCTAGTGATTCTACACAAAATTGAGTGGAAATAAAAAACATCCTGGTAATAATTTACTTTTCGGGTGATCCTTATTATCATTCTCAAGTAAACACTATCTGTCAATATCTGCAATATATTGTTAAATATCTGATGGACGTATTGATAACTACATTGATAAATACATTGATTGATATATTGTTAAACATATTGATTAATATATTGATTGTTTAACTGTTAATATATTGCTTAACATATGGATTAGTATCTCAAAGTTTGTAACAATTGTCAGCTAAATTTGCAGAAAAGTAGCTTTTTGATTTCCTACGCTGTTTTATTCAACTCAAAAAATTCAATGACCGCGGGCTTATTAGGGCTGATAAGGCTACAGATCCGTCCTTGGTATTAATCTTAATTTTGAGTTCCTCCTGGTTTTATTTTGTATTTCAAATTCTCTTGACTTAACTGCTTTTACAAATCTATTGCATCAATAACTGCACCATGCACTCCTTTCCATTGTTAAGAAGGTAACTGCAATCCCGGAAAGTTAAATTACTAACGCAACTTACCTTGTTATGAACAGTACCAAAAACCACGTATACACATAACCAAAAGACAGAAAACAGAATGGCACCCACTATGAGGTTCAAAAAAACTTTGGAAAGTGTGGATAGAGTAAAGACACCTTGAGCTTGCAATGGGACGTGTGATCAAAGAAATTTTCACAAATCATGTTCAACAGGTCCAAGACAGCCTAAAGTGCAACTGGTGCACCGTTAAACGAAGTTAGAACACCAGTTTGACTACCAACAGGTCCAAACATATTTTAAGAATGATTTCCAGCGTGGGTAGTTACAAAACTGGAAAGTGTGTGAAGGGGAAAACCATTGAGATATGCACTACCAACCCACCTTCTAGTTTAAAATTGCAAAATGAAAGTGTAAGTGGACTTAAAATGTTTAAGATGCTTCCTTTATTGCGAATGGGTAATGAGTATAAAGTAGCCACTTGACAAAAACAAGTTTATTTTGAATAATGACGATACAGATACAACGAAGTCTTTGGCAGTAAAGAAGAAGCATCACCGTACAGACTAAAGAAGAAGCATCACCGTACAGACTAAAGAAGAAGCATCACCGTACAGACTAAAGAAGTAGCATTTTTGTTTATTTGAAAGCAATATCAATGGAGTAAATTTCTGTTCTAAACAGTAGATTAGAATAAACATAGGTATGGTGGAAATACTTAGTGACAAGTGTCTAGCCCTACTTGTGCCAAATTGCTGTCACACGACTGCTGCAAAACCGATGAGCACATTTGTATTTAAAAAGCACAAATTATGCAACATTTTGATTTCTAGTTTTAAATACAGCTCCAATAGCCTGAGAGACTGTCATAATTTAAGTTCAAGGTTTGCAAACAATACATATTGTTGTTTTTACAATGTGTAAATATTTTCTTCTAAATTTCATAAGTCTCTCAAGACTTCTGTTCCGTTTTTAATGAATTTTACAAACTAGAATTCAGTCGAGTTTTGCATATATAGCTGAATTGGTTCCATTAAACTGTGGGTGTCTTGAAAACTTAAATGCAGCAAAAGGCTTAGGCAGTTTAAAGGTAAGTCCTTACGCTTTTCTGATAAAGGTCTCTCGAGTTCCTGCTAAGGTCTCAGTCTTCTCATGAGAACCTGTCGTAAAGATTGTTATAACAAACCAAACAATTAACAGATTTCAATGCTCATTTCGATTTTGGTCCACGTTCATATTGTTCCTTTAAGATTTGCTAGTACTAAAAAAGGTCACGTTTATAGTCTATTCCGGAAGTGTTGAGTGCTAAACAATAAAGCATGGTATGTGATATTGAAATTGTTATGAAGGACACGGATTCTGCAAGCTTCCACATGAAAAACCAACATTCTACTACTAAGCTATTGCTTGGATGATTTCTGTACTAGAAATAAGCACACTGAATATTCTATAAATTACAATGTAAATTATAAACAGAAACCCACTTCGTGTATACTCTCAAGGAAGCAAGATGCATGAAAATGAGGCTGAGAAACAAGCGCAAATATTTATTAAGTCCTAAACTGGTTGAAGTCCTCCAATGGAACATTAGTGTGAAGTAAAACCATTGTTTAGATCATAGACTAGTCCGTTGCAATTTGATTGCAACGTCCCAGACTTCAAGAAATGATTATCACTGCCATCTAGATCGGTTCTTCGTGAGCAGTCTTCAGTAGGGAAGTTGAAGTTCGTCATTGTGTTTTAGTGAAGAATATTAACCTGTAAAAAGAAGGAATTTTTTGCGGTTTCTGTTAAATTGTATACAACAAATCAAGTAATAAACGTGCATAGAGGCAGCAGATTTAGCTTTCTGCCCCAATGTCTACAGCACGGATCTATGATTATCCTCCTAATTCACTTCAAAGCCACTTTTTATCGAGAATAAGGATGTTTACTGTACTTACGTAATCATGCTACCTGCCATAATAATAGCACCTGTGAATTGTGGCTGGTGGACATTTTGAGTTGGTACGCTTGTACACGCGAGTGATGATTTGTTTAACATGATGTTTGTAAATTCCATGGTCAAAGACAGGAAGTTTACTGGTGTTTGTCAATTAACTTTGTAAACGATGTATAGGGTTTGCCATGAAACAGATGATGATTGCAATAATCAATTATTTTAAAACACCGTGACCTGCTTGACAATTATGATGATGGTGACGAGAATGGCGAAGATGACGGCAGCGACGATGATTACGATGTGGATGATGTGGATGCAAATGATGATGACGACGACGATAATGATGTTGATGATTAATGACAATGGTGATGATGAATTACGATGAAGAATGATGATGAATTGTGATGATAAAAGATGACGATAATAGTGAATCATGATGAATGATTACAATGATGATCATGACGGTGATGAGGATGACGACGGTGAAGACGACAATGATGCTGATGGTGATGCCCGGAGTGTCGGTTGGGAGACAAACTGGTATGATTCTATCTCATGAAGGCAAGGTCGAAGTTAAAAATAGGTTTTGATGGTGACAGACAATGAACAGCTTGTCAATGTATTGACTATCATCAATACGATAAATAACCTTCTTGTCTTCGATAGTGTTGCATTTCTTCAGCATGACCTTGTTGTGTTGCAGTAAGCTATCCTATGCGCCGATTTTGCAGGAGATTGCTAAGCAGATGTGCCACCATCTGCTATACAAATGCCATTTATTAGCCTGAACTTGTTGAAGAAGATTCTAGACAATATCAATTAATGTAAAATTACGTGTTCTAGTTATAATTGTTCTAGAGACTGCCTTATGTTTGGGAAGGGAGAAAGGTTATATCTTTCTAAACAGACATTGTGAAGTTTATCTCCATCTCACTTTGTTGGGAAGAGCAGTGAGACAAAATACGCATTAAATAACAAAATATATAAATGTTTACTTAATTTTACTCACGATATTATCCCATTAACTATTTCTTACATCAGTAACCCAGTTTGCATAATTTCATTTTGTTTCTGCAGAATGTATACTGGTACAGCAAGTATTTTGACATTTAAATACACAGAAAATAATGAGGATTTTGAGTAAATTTTTCATTTTGTCATGACATTCTGTGTGTAGATTTAAAGGAAATTGATGAATATTCTATGCTTCTAATCATAAGATAAACTTATATGCTGGTATTAATCTGCTTTGTCTAAGTATGAATATATTTAATCATTTAAGCAAGTAGCTAGGTTGTTTGATCCAGTTCCCAACATCACTGTAGCCGATGTCGAGAGAGCCGTCACCAAGATGAAGAATGCCAAGGCACCAGGCCCGGATGACCTGCCTGCCGACCTATGGAAGCTGAAAGAACTGCAAGGTACCACAACTACGTGGTTGACTGATCTCTTCAATGCTGTCGTGAAAGCTGGCTGTGCTCCCGTCGACTGGTCAACAAGCATCACCGTGCCAATTTTCAAGAACAAGGGAGACCCCGCGACTTGCTCCAACTACCGACCCATTCGCCTGCTATGCCACACAATGAAGATCTTTGAACGAATCCTCGACCAACGCCTGCGTGAAATCGTCAAACTTAAGATCAACCAATGCGGCTTCACAAGAGTACTGGCACTCTGGACGCTATCTTCGCCGCTCGCATGTTGATGGAGAAACACAGGGGAAAGAATCAACTGCTCCATCTCGCTTTTCTCGACCTAGAGTAAGCTTTCGACCGTGTCCCCCACCAGCTTATCTGGTATGCGTTGCAGGATCACGAGGTACCTGAACCTCTCATTGACTAGGTCTGTCTCCTGTACGTCAACGCCATGAGCAAAGTCGGATGCTCGGTCGGGACCTCGGACAGCTTCTCAGTGAAGGTTGGTGTCCACCAAGGATCTGCATTATCACCACTACTTTTTATCCTCGTCATAGATACCATCACTCGCGATCTGCAAGATGACGCCCCATGGACTCTGCTATACGCAGACGACGTCATGCTGGCAGCCAAGACCAAGGAGAAGTTACAACGACGTGTGCAGATCTGGAGCGACCGTTTTAGCCAGTTTGGACTTCGTCTCAATATTACAAAGACGGAGTACATGGAGACAGTACTAACCCCAAACTCCATCAAGGTTAATGGCGAGAACCTGACGAAAACCAGTAAGTTTCGGTACTTAGGATCGCACCTCCAGAACAATGGCAACATCGATGGCGACGTGCGGGCACGTGTTAGCAGAGCCTGGATGAGATGGAAGGAAGTTACCGGTGTTCTGTGCGACCGAAAGATGCCCATCCGCCTCAAGTCAAAGATCTACCGAGCTGTCATCCGCCCGGTGGCGCTTTATGGGAACGAATGTTGGCCGACAACCCGGGTCGCTGAACAACGCATGCACGCCATGGAGATGCGCATGGTCCGAAACATGATGGGTATCTCCCTCCTCGATCACGTGACAAACGACACGCTCAGAAGAACTTTTGGCGTTGCCCCTATCGATGAGAAAATGCGCGAGGGGAGACTACGCTGGTTTGGACACGTCACTCGAGCAGCACCAGGCACAGTGGCCAACGCTGCCTACTTTGTACAGGAAGATAAGGGCAATGTAGAAAATCAACAAATAGTCAAACTTGGTGCGTGTTCGCAAACAATTAACTTAACTACATACAATAAAGGGGATCTATTGCACACTACACAGAAAATGGAAAGTTACATTTGTTCAATGCGCATTTTTACTATTTTTTAGCGTACTCGTTATCGATCTGAGTCCCATGCCAGGGTTAAGAAATATTACTAGGAGGTGAGCTACTCGTCACCATTGGTTTGCAAGATCGTCGCTTTATCTCTTATACCACGGCGGCTCCATACCTATATACAGTCTAAAAGAACTACTGTAAACAAACTTAATTGTTTCAAGAAATCCAATCTTAACAGCTTCATAACAGCTTACCCTTATCACAAAAGGAAGACGTGGCAATTTTGAAATCACGTCATATCTATCACCGTAATCCATAACAACACTCATTGCATTCGATAGATGCAGAGATGGCGCCACTGGGGGGCTTGGGGGGCAGGAGCCCCCCACAAATCCATCGAGTCCCCCA
>JANTCA010001804.1:0-11762 GCA_024741275.1 Chironex yamaguchii | reverse complement strand
AGCCTAAGCAGTGCAATACTAGTCCATTTTCAAGATGTGACTACACAATCTATTGCAAGTCTAGGTAGTGCAATCCGAGTCCTTTATGACGATCGATAAAACCAACCTACTGCTAGCCTAAGCAGTGCAATACTAGTCCATTTTCAAGATTTGACTACACAACCTATTGCAAGTCTAGGTAGTGCAATCATAGTTCTTTATGTTGATGGAACTACACAACCTATAATCAGTGGCGGTTTTAGGGGGCCAGGTGGCCATGGCCCCAGTCCCTGTGCTTTTGGTAACCCAGAAGGGGCCCCGCACCTAAGAAAAAATTTTCAAAAAAGGGCCCCGCAGATGATTTCGGCTCCGGCCCCCCCGGAGTACCTAAAACCGCCACTGCCTATAACTAGCCCTAGCAGTTCAATCTTCTTGTCCAAACATCTTTAAAAGCTACCTCTATTTCAAGTAGTGCAAACGTAGTCATTTATGTTAATGTGACTACTCAATCTGTGACTAGTCTAAGCGCTGCAATCATTACATCTAAAGCCGATGCCAGTACACACGCTATAACTAGCTTAAGCAGTGTTAGCCTAGTCCTTCGTGCCAATGCAACTAGTCAGCGTATGGCTATTGTAAGGATTGTAATTCTAGTCCTTTATATCGATTTGACTACCAACTCTATGGCTAGTTTATGGTGTGCAATCCTGCTCTCTCGTGTTAATGCGACTGCACAACCCATGGCTAGTCTAAGCAGTGCAATCCTAGTCCTTCACGTCGATGCAACTACACCAGTTTTGGGTTGTTCAAGCAGTGCAATGCGAGTCTATAATGTCAATGCAGCTTCACAACTTATGGCTAGTTTAATCATTGGGAAGTACACTGTAATGATGCTCAGATTTATGATACTTGGTTGCAGTTCAACATCGTAAGAACTGGAAAACAGCCACTGGTGAAGGCAGAGTTCTGATGCTCGCTTTTATGGTGTGAGTTTAACCCAGGAAAAGGGTTTCTACTGGATTTGGTGACGGCTAACGCAACCTGGGCATCTTTGCTCGACTCGGCGTTCTACACTACCTTCACTGAGAACCGATTCTGCCCGGCAAAGACTTCCACCGACAGCCAAGAGCATGGTTAATATCCTGTCTTCATCAGCGATTGGGCCGATCATCTGTGGAGTCGAGATGATCGCTGATGTGGATTTAAATGTCTGGAGGCAATGGCCGTTAGCCACACCTTCAATTCTCTTCCCTGCGTTGAGAGCGAGATGGCACACCGAGCTGTGGTTCGTGACACTGGTAACGTCATTGCTAAAAAACCCCCACAGAAACAAATTAACTGTTACGCACACAGCATCCACCAACAACTGTTACCACATTCCGAGACACCGATGCACCAGTAAATGGTTCCAGGTTTCCAGCAAAAAGTGGACTACTGTCATTTGTGTAGCCTAGAAAGTTCTTACGAATGGCCAGCTGGTACGTTCTTACTACCTCTGGTCGTCTGAACATCCTGGCCGACGAGCTGTTGCGGTACAGCATGGATCTAACAATTAGCACCAAGACTTGAGTCGCTGGTGCAGGTACTATGGCTATGGATGTTGAAACGTCTGACTATCATCTGCATACAAGTACTTCAACTCTGGAGATGAAAATAGAGAGTGCGTGGTCATGTTCATGACGCAAGAAAAGCCTGTTGATCCAGTGATACCCTTCTCTAACGTTTCATACAGGGTTGCTATTGCTAATATAAGCAGTGCAATTCTGGTCTTTCACCCTAATGCAGCTACATAGACCTGTAGTTGGTCTGAGGTCTACAATCCCATTTAATTATGTCGATATGAATACACAACGTGTGGCTAGTTTAAGCAGTGGAATCCTGGCTCTTTGTGAGCAGAGGACATCATGCTCAAAATTGTTTCAACTACTGAAAATACGTAGCACCGAAAGATTCAAGTACTCAATTCCAAGGTATTTTAATTTCATAAAGAAATGAATTGAGTTTACATAGGATAACACACACGTTGTTCTAGTAAATGGATAATTTTTGTTGGGTTTTGACTACGGTCATTGTCATCATCATTATTATTATTAGACTACTGTCATTGTCATTATTATTATTTTTGCAATTTGCACTGGCTGTTCTTATTTCCAATTAACTTCTCTTGGGAGAGCTACAACTAGCAGCCAAGGGCCAAGAGCTTGCTTTCACCTTTTATCTCCAACACTTTTCTAAGTATTCTAGCTGTTCCCAAAAAGGCTTTTTTTTTGAACAACACTAACACCAATTTCAATCCTTAGTTTTTCCATCCATCCATTAAAACATTTGCTTACACAGCCCATAGCACCAACAACTACTGGTACAACGTGCACCTTTTTAACGACCAGAGCCTTATCAGTTCCCTCTTTAGGTTTTGGTACTTTTCAACTTTTTCACCTTCTTTGTCGTGCACTCTATTATCTCCTGGAACAGCAACATCAGTAAAGATCCACGATTTCGTCTTTTTCTCTGCCAATATCAAATCAGGTCTCCTAGCTTCAATGATGTTGTCACACTGGATGTTGATGTCCCATAATAATTTCACATCATCGTTTTCCACCACACCCACTGGGCAATGTTCATACCATTTTTCCTTCCTCTAAAGTTCATGCTTTTCACAGAACTTTCAATAAATTAGCTTGGCAATATTGTCATGCCTCTTCTTTTTACTCACGCTGGGCTACTTTTTTACACTTGCATATTACATGTTGTACAGTCTCCCCCTTTTCACCGCACATCCTACACAATGGACTTTCACTCGTATTGTCAATCCTCTGCCTTACATAATTTGTCATAAGTGCTTGTTCTTGGGCAGCAAATATTAGTGTCTCATTCTTTTTTCATGCTATTTTGTTTTAGCCTTGTTTTGATTCCTCCTTTTGAATTCTTCCTTTCCCATTAGGTTTTCAATCTCAATGATACCAACTTTCTTTACACCTTTTAGAGGCTCTTCCTCTGAATCCCGCACACACAGTCCCAAATTGTTCTCTTCACTTCGTACACAATTCTCAATACTAATCAAACCTCTTCTAGCATCTCTTCGTTTCACATACAGGTTATTAATATCATTATTATTATTGTTATTATTATTATTATTATTATTATTATTATTGTAAGTCTTCAAATATTATTGATGGTGAGGACGTTAATCTAGTCATTGAATTTCAGTGCACTTACGTTCAATACTCAAACTGGGTATCTCTTCTACCATGCAACGTCTTACTTCATTTTATATTCTTTTTAAGTTTGAATATGATCGTTCTCTGCTGCAGTGTAATGCCACCATGTATAGATAAATATGCAGTGTGACATAGACATTTGGAAAGCTGTGGCAACAACGTGAACTGATTCAGGATCAATATCAGATCTCGTTCACTGACAGGAAAGCAGTCGGAACCACGAAGGTATTCTTCCATTAATTCATTACCTGTCTTTTAGATGCAATCGTGACTGAGCTCCATTTAGTTGAAAAGAAAACCAAACTCGTCCTGAATGCTCTTATACGCTTCTGTATGATGTATTCTTCCTTCTTCATACCCATTGATTTCAGACTGCTGGATTTTGATCAAAGGCAGTCCGTTCTCTCGAGGGACAAACAAGTTATTTGAATTGTTCCAAAAATTGCGTTCCACAATTTAAGTAAAATAATGACTTTTACATGTTTGAGTTTCTTCATAAATCCTCCTTCTTCACTTCAGGCACCCTGTGGCCGATTTTCATTAGCTGCCAATTCTTCCAGTGCTGAAATATATTTACAATACCCCTTATTGATAGGCTTTACAGCTTCATGGCAGGTTAATTATCTTGTACTAGAGAAGGCAAGCCTTTTACGTGTTTTTGATTACCTACCAGCGACGTTTTGATGCAACAAACCAGGCAAAAAGATCATAAAGTCTGGTTGCAGCAGGACAACTTTCTGTTGCCCTTTTAAAACCAAATTATGGAAATACGCCATGCACAGAAAATTCACAGGAAGGATAGCCAGGACATTATCATACGTCTCGCTCATATTAGCTGCATTGTCATTTGACTGTCCGTTGCAATCTTGAATGTTTAAGCCATTTTGTTCCACGAATTAAAGAGTAGTGTTGGTAATTTCCAATCCAGTATAGGAATCCTTGGTATGAACTTTATGGTTCGTTCAACTAAGCTAGACTGTAGAACATACGGATAATGGCTGTTGGCTGGTCCACAATCATGAAATCAGGTGTGGATTCTATGGATATCAAGACATTTTTGGCTAATTTGACTACACCAACAGTCACAGATAATACTTTTCGACCACTTAGATTCAATTACCTCTTTAAGGATGCTTTAATACAGGTAACATGTGTGTCCACGTCCACTGTTGGCATGTTTACGGATGTGTTTTGCAAGAGATGTGTCATAATTGTTTGGAACGTATAGTTACAATGTCTAATTATCCCTCATACACCGCACTGCTGACAGTCTGTCAGTCCTGTTCCCCTTCCCATTTCCTTAGTCTTGTTTATTTTGTCTAACAATAAACTTCAAAATACAAACTATTTTTTGCATACAATTATTTGGGGCTCTCGGGTTCAGTCCGGTCAGCACCCACTTAATCCGCCTCTGCTTGCTATTAACGCTCGTGTCTTCAATACGTTTGACAAAAGACTAGATTATAGAGGAGATAGCTGTTAGTTTTACTTTAAAAGAGTATCTTGTAAAGTATTCTTGGTCATTGATGCCTGTGGGGGCGGTTCCTTGTTAACTGTGTATAGATTTCCATTGCTCGTATCTGAACCTCTAAGAGTTTCTAACAACCTTCCTTAAACTTCTGTATGAGGAAGATGAGTAACAGCTTTTCTCCAGAATGAACAACGGCAGTAGATTAAAAAGCAAGGGACTCTAAACGATGTTTCCAAATAAACCGATGTGTCTTGAAGTTATTTATGACCTTGGTATAATGGCCCGAAGCTAGCCTTCAAGCCATGTACTTGCAGATCTCATTGTAGTAAGCTTAAACATCGACAGAAGAAGAATTACTTCACATGTACTTACAGTTCAATTATTCGTTTTCAACGAAAGGGTGTATTCTTACTTTGCATTTAAAGCAAACAACAAAGTGATCCATCACATTAATAATTTTGACAGTATGAATACTTGCTTCGTGTCATCAGACTCTAATTTAGAACAAAAAATTATTGGACCTGTCAACTTACACATACCTATCCAAATTTGCACGAAAGCAATGCTTTTGCAACATATGCTGGAGTCTCCCATTCTTCCATTGTCATGTCTATGTTTAGTTGTTTTGGCGCTTTGATCCAGAGGCACCATACTAGCTATTATCAATTGCTACAGCAGAACGTGATTTTTACTCGATACTATAATGCACGCCAGATTATTATAATTCAACATACTCTTCATAAGTATATGAATATTATGAGTGGCAAATATTAGTGATCTTTCCAATACTATTATTAATGAAGAATATTAGACTTTTGGCGGGCAAAGAAATATTACAAACAATGAACATTTTCATGCAAAACGAACGTACTGCCAAATGATTTGCAAGCTCTAAACTCACATGGCATACATCTCGTCCTCCTTGACTCATTCACGTCCAGCTAGGCCGATACTTAGACCAGGCTGTTAAAGCAGATCGTAGCTCACTAAATTACTTTGAAACTTGAATTCATTTCCAGTGAAATTGGGCACTCGGGTATCTTGTTTTAAGTTTCCTGTAGTAATCAACAGAGTGGTGTTGTGTAAAGAACAGAAGTAAAGTTATATTTGTGACCACCCGAGCGTAGAACCCCGGGTCTCACGACTGCAAATCGGACGCCATTTCTGTTAAGCAGTTACCTAGTACACTTCTTGTCTTCAAGCTTGCTTTCTTAAGTACACGAAATTTTGCTCATAGATCTTTAAGTTCATAAATGCTAAACTTTTGTCTGATATTGTAGCGCTTTACATCAGAAAGAAACAAAATATGGATCTTCATGTGAAATAATGCTTCTAAATGTTTCCATATTTCGTGGAGTGTATTCTCCTTGTGCCTTAATTTTGTATATACTTTTATTCCTTTCTTTAAAAACAAGGGCGCTCTTGCTTATATTCTTTTGCAATTTAGCAGAATTCATCACTTAAATTTTTGCTTATCATTAGTGAAAATTAGCTCTGTGTAGTCCTGCATCAGCCAACATAATTTTCTATCAAAACCTTTTTAGTGGAGCATTTTCGTACTAGACAGCGTCATTGATAATAAGATAAAGCCTCGCCAATCTCCTCCAACTGCTCACACCGAGGAAGATATGTGGAAGATATTTGCATTATTCTAATTTTCTAGTTTTCTTAATATCAGAATTTTATCATCAAGTTCTATCAATGCTTTGAATCTAATACAAAATTTGTTATACCTGAAGTGCCTACTTAATCATATTTAATTAAGAAAGGGAGAACAAGTACAGCAACGATAAACATATTGTAAGGAGAGCACTATTAAATCTTTCTTGGATAATACGTTTGAAGCTAATCGCCATGCTCTTCAAGAAACTGAAACACTACTTTTAATTTGTATACCGTACCTAGGAAGGTATAGTTTGCAAATTAAAACCAGAATATGCAGGGTCATCAAACAGTGCTATTAAGGTTCTAAACTTAAAGTCGTCTTTCGTCCAAACGGATTCAGTCGTTTTTTCGTCTTCAAGACGGCTTTCCAGCTCTCATGTGCTCCACTGTAGTATACAGATTTCAGTGTACAGGCTGCCATGCCTCCTACTTTGGTAAAACATCGTGCAACTTAATTACACGCTGCAGGGAGCATTTGGGAGTCAATAAAGTGGGTCGAAAAGTACATACGAGTCCCTCAGCCATCTTAGGCAACATTAATGAAACTGGACACCCAGAATGACTGGAAGATTTCTCGCTGCTGGATAGAGCTCCCAACGACTTTGACTTACTCATTCATGAAAGGTTACTTATTTTACGCGACTACCCCTCTCTTAACTCCCAACAGACCTCTATTCCTTTAGTTCTTTTCTGATCAGATGCCCTTGGGTCCTTCATTTTTGTTTTTTTGTATTTTTTTGTGTTTTATTTGCTCTTTGTTGTTAGTTTTCTGTTTAGCTTTGCTTGTTTGTTGTTAATTATACCCCACATTTTTGTGCTTTCCACATTCTTGTTCTTTTGACACTCTTGTTTTCAGCAAAATTTTGTTATTCTTGTTTATTGTATTCCGTTAATATAAATACCTGGACAACTTACTGTAACACCAATTTCTGATTGACAAAAAAAATTGCAGATGATAAAGAATGGAATGTCTGCGAAACGTTAATATATGATTATGGCCTTTTTTATTGCAGTGTTCTCCTTACAATATGTTTATCGACGCTGTACTTGTTCTTCGTTTCTTAATTAAACTTCGTTTTCCTGCCAATAAACCAATTTCTGTTAATCATATTTAGTTTGTGACAATGTGATTGATAGACATTTCTTCACACATTTGTTGAAGAAAACGTTGTAAATTTTACACAAAAACTCTGTTGCGTTACTTCAGGTGTCACACAAAGAGCATTGATTCCTCTGGAGGAATGATGGACTCTACAACATATAAATTGTGTATGATAATTCTTTAAAATGACATGCCGCTCGGAAAGTCTATTCCAGACCTCGCTTCTGCACTTATAGCTATGGTCATAGTAAAGGTTGATGAAATTGGCCTCATAGCTATGGTCATAGTAAAGGTTGATGAAATTGGCCTCATAGCTATGGTCATAGCAAAGGATGATGAAATTGGCCTCATAGCTGTGGTTACAGTAAAGGTTGATGAAATTGGCCTCACAGCTATAGTCATAGTAAAGGTTGCCGAAATTGGCCTCATAGCTATGGTTACAGTAAAGGTTGATGAAATTGGCCTCATAGCTATGGTCAAAGTAAAGATTGATGAAATTGGCCTCATAGCTATGATCATAGTAAAGGTTGATGAAATTGGCCTCATAGCTATGATCATAGTAAAGGTTGATGAAATTGGCCTCATAGCTATGGTCGAAGAAAAGGTTGATGAAATTGGCCTCATAGTTATGGTCATAGTAAAGGTTGATGAAATTGGCTTCATAGCTATGGTTACAGTAAAGGTTGATGAAATTGGCCTCATAGCTTTGGTCAAAGTAAAGATTGATGAAATTGGCCTCATAGCTATGGTCACAGTAAAGGTTGATGAAATTGGCCTCATAGCTTTGGTCATAGTAAAGGCTGATGAAATTGGCCTCATAGTTATGGTCATAGTAAAAGTTGATGAAATTGGCCTCATAGCTATGATTACAGTAAAGGTTGATGAAATTGGCCTCATAGCTATGATTGTCTTGTTGTTTTAAAAGTCACGTAGATCCCACTCGGCCTACTGACGTCTACAGAAGCAATAAAACTGCAAGCATGGCGCATGCTCCATTGATCTACTCTTCAGTGAAAAAAAACTTAAACTATCAATTAAAACGTATCACGAAAGACTTATGAATTGATAAATCCCTTTGAATAATCTGGTATCTACATTTCCCTGTTGGAATTCATCCGTTCTTGTGTCAAGTGCGTAATTTAGAGGTGCTCTTGTTTTGCTTCAGGCTTTCTGGTTTGGACTTACAAAGATGTTATTACATAACGCCCACAAGACATTTTGTTATATCTTCAAAGTGACATATTGCAATAACATGTTCCATTTGAAGTGTTTAATTGATTTGTTACTCACAAACGTTTCTAGGAAATTCAACAGCGAATATCATAGTAAAACGAGGGACAAGACATTTCGATGATTAAAAGACAGACATAGCTCAGATCAATGAACCGACTTTTTCTTTACGCGTCTTTAGCATATGAGGCAGTTCCATTGTCAGTACTTGTTTCACAAACGTGTTAATTTGTTACCGGTCTCTTGAGCAAATGCTGCGTATTTCGATTTCATTACTGTTACAAGAACATACTGTTGACTATTGAGTAAGATATCTTTGTGGAAATAAATTTTTCGTTACTAAATTAGACTATTTTTATTGCACTACATAATTGTGTGCTAATGCACAATCTCTTTTTGTCGCCGAGGAGGAGCTTAGGGTCCCCTTCGTCAATTTACTGCAAATAAGCTAATAAAAATAATTAATTTTATTAAGTTTTATAATGATCTGGCGTCGACCGGTAGGTGCCGTTGATCAGTGATAGCGTACTTTGATCGTTATTGATTGCTAGAAGATTGAATTATCAGAATACTCGGCAGAACTTAAGATTGCAATACTTTATTTAACATGCGGTATATGGTAATTCTAATAAGTGTCATAAAAATAGTATGGTTACTTTCCAAAGCTTGAACACTCGATAAGCCTAGTTTTACAAACAGTAGCATTTCATAGTTTTAGATGGCTATTACGTCGCATGAGGTAATATTAATAGCCACCAATCAAAAACATCGCATCAAGAATTTGGTTTTGATACTTTTTCTTACTTCGTGATATGCTTATTCAGACATAACATTTTACGTCTTTATTGACGTATTTCAAAAGTTAATTAGTCATCAAACTTATCTGTATAGTATACAGGTATACCAGAAGTTTTTTAGTAATGTAAAACTCGCAAATGCTTTGAAAAGGTATATTAGCACAACATGCTGAAAAACACTTTACGCTATGAAACATCAGAAAGTATGGAAGGAACAAAATAGAACCAAAATAAAAATAAACCACGCAAGCAGGGCTGCCGAGAGGTTTAAGAGGCCCCGGAGCAAAACTGAAAACAAGGCCTCCTTCCAGCAAAGCAATCAAATGATAGGGGCACCCGGAGTCCTAATGGAATATTTTTGCGCACTTGCCCTTTACATTATCGTGAAATAAATATCAAAATTCTTTGTGTCAACTTTGTTGCGTTTGATTTATTACGTTTGTAAACTGTTAAAGGCATTTTCATCAATTTGATTTCGTAAATGTCGGAATGGAGAAATCTATCAAATGTTGATCTCCTTGCTTTGTCGGCTGCAAAAGATTCAATAAGTGTTTCATAATCCATAAAAATAGATAGATAGATAGATAGATAGATAGATAGATAGATAGATAGATAGATAGATGTGCTTCATAATCCATCTGTCTTTCTAGCTTGTCCTCAATTGAAAGGACCATAAGACTTGATAGCCAATCTTGTAACACTGAGGTGCGCAAAGGCTTTTTTATCATCACAAGTTTGCTAAACGAACTTTCTCCTGAAGCAACAAGTACTGGAATCGCCAAAAATTCCCAAACAAACACATATTTGTGAGTACAAGGTTTCTTTCTTGTTTTTGTAAAAAGAATTTAGCATGGCAAGTGCTCTATATTTCACCATCCCTATCAGTTTATGAAACGTGTGTAATAACACAATTCATCCACCAGGTCGTCCGTCCCGTGCGGCATAGTATACCCATCTTAAAAGCCCATCATAAGCAATCACTTTCCACCTGCGGGTAGTTTAACTTAATTTCCAGGTTTTATTGTGCCGAAAAGGCTCCGATTTACTCTCCTTGGCATTTTGATACTGGATTTCTTTGGTTGTTCCAAGACATTTCTAAAACTTGTGGACACTTCTCCATTCTCTACCTTAACACTTAGCACATCATGTAGTGGAAATCGTTAAACGTTGATGGCTGCTTTACATTGGTAGTTGATCATCTCAACATTGATCATTACTGAGCTGGTTTCTCATTTGGTTCTACTTCATTTCCGATGTCTGATGCAATCTTATGATCTGCTTTACGATCGACAGTTTAAAATATATGTTCTGAAACATTTGATATCTGACATCACATTTTAAATAACTAATTTTCTTGTCCTGGGGCTAAAATGACAATGGCTATTTATTTTTTGGTCTGTACCCTAAAAAAAAATGCTTTGTACTCCTGTGCCCACACTTAATTCTGATGTAGTTGGTCTTTACTCCAGTATACCTCATGAGGAAGGTTTAGAGGCAATAAGATTAGCATTAGAAGGTAGACAGAATAAGGAGATAAGTACAGAGGCATTAGTTAGTTTAGCTAGGGTAGTTCTAGAGAACAATGTTTTTGAGTTTGATGGACAAACATACAGACAGAAATTAGGCACTGCAATAGGAACAAACTTTGCACCTATCTTATCTTAGCTTATGCAAATATCTTTATGGCAGATCTAGAATCACGTTTGCTACAGAACTGTGCAGACACTCCAACAATGTGGATAAGATAAATTGACGATATATTTTTTATTGGACACATGGTGAGGACAAACTACTTAAGTTTATTGATTTACTTAACAGCAGCCACAACACAATAAAATTTACTGTTGATTATTCTACAAAGAAAGCTAACTTTCTAGATGCTTTAGTTACAAACAGGGAAGGCATTTTAGAGACAGACCTTTACTGCAAACCTACAGTCACACATCAATACCTACACAAAACATCCTGTCACCCATGGCACACCAAAAAAGGCATACCATACAGTCAGGCACTGAGACTAAGAAGAATCTGTAGTAGTGATCAGGCATTTAACAGTAGAATAGGGGATCTAATTGAATGCCTGGTAGATAGAGGCTATGATGTAGACGTGGTTAGAGAGCAGGTCTGTAGGGCAGAGCATTGTATTAGACAAAAACTATTAGAAAGTAGCACTAGAAACAAGAATAGAAAACGTTCGTGTACATCATTTGTTCTTACATTTCATCCAGCATTTACCAAAGTTAGACACACACACACACACACACACATATATATATATATATATATATATATATATATAA
>JANTCA010001803.1:0-11764 GCA_024741275.1 Chironex yamaguchii | reverse complement strand
AATATACGTTGACAAATATATGAAAAGCACTGTGTCTGTTGAGGTACTACATATATCTGACGCTGATGAAAGCTTAAGCCGAAAACCACAAAAAATGTTTTGAATTTCCCCTCACCAACCGCTGGGTTTCGTCTCGTGATACCAAGGACTTTGAATGTCCTTCACCAAACCTTTGTGCCGTTGGATTTTGAGTCTGACTAAAAGTGGGAATATATATATATATTCTTATGTGGTACAATTCTCCAAAGATGTATTTTGGCTCTTGAATAGATCTATACCCTATCTAGAATAGGACTCGAAAGCAGGGCTAAATCGAAAATCCATTAGAAATCGGAGAATTCTGATGGTATATGTATACCTATTGTTAGAGATGACATGGAAGAGAATTATGCTAAATATCTGGGTAGTTTTCACCCAGGCTTCCACTAGTTAATATGCTAACCAAAATAAAATGGCAGATAAATTGTCATGAGCTAATCCTCAGCTAGCATACTGGAAGAAAGCTAAGTTTGAAACTCCCAATAACTTACAGTAAAATAGTTGCTTTTCATTGTTGCCATTTTGCGCTTCACTCTTTCTGTTGATTTACAAAGCAGTAGTTAGGCTTAATATATGTATTTGGCTGTTTTGAATCTTGCACAAATTACTGCCATAGTAATTTAACCATTGTTTATTACCCAGTGATTTAATCAATTGTTTATGTATTCTAGTTGCTTATGTTCATGTTTGTTAAACTTGATTTTGCTCCAGGTAAGGAAGCAAGGAAACGGGAATTGAAAAAAGTAAGTACATAGTGCATCTTGTTAGTAAATGAATCTCTGAATTGCAACAACATTTACCTGCCTGTCCAACAAGAATAGAGGAACAATTTGGTACATGCCTGGCTGCAGTTTTTAAACCATTTGGTGTCAATATTTGGTGCAAGTTAATACAGAATTAATATTACGTGGAGACTGCAGTCATTTATGAGTTGATCCTTGCAATCTGTGCAATCCCTGTTTGGTATAAAGTGAAAGCATTATGATTGTTTAAGAAGATGATGCGTGAAAATATGTGTACATCTACAAAGTCTTGTGTGCAACATTGAACTTTACGATGGATACACTAACAAGTGCTGTAGACACTGAGGGGAGACTGTTTAGTGGTGATGCCCCATGTGATCAAGAGCAAGTCTTTTGGTTTACGTTGTGTGATTGTGGATACCTCAACTGGCACCTGATAAAAGTTTATACTCTTTTGATCATGCTCCTTGCTTTTACTGGATTGTCAGACCATGTGCCCATGTACAAAAAAATGCTAGTCATGAATCATTGAATCATGTAGTTCATTGAAGGAGTCATTACAAGGCCAGTGTTCAGTTGTTTACTTGTGAAAAGCCTTAAGAGGCCTGGGAGAGGCTTATTAAATAGAGGCTAATATCACTTTCTAATTGTAAAGATAACCGCAGTTTTTCCTCCTTTCACTGTCTTTTATTTGATGATAGGTTGGTTAGTGCTAAACTAAAGTGGTATAGTTGTACAAATGTTCTTTTAAAATGCGAGATGTTTTTGTCGCCTTAACATTAATTTTTTACCCATGAAAAAGGTCACATTTTATATAGTGTCAAACTTTTATTGACAAGCCTGGAATATGAAACTTTTATATAATATTTCATTGACTAGAACAAAAAGCAAAGGAAGCTGGTCAGGGAGACTGTCTTGAAACTTAAGGATCCAAAGGCTATTCTTGAGGAAATGTTGAAAATAGATTTATTAGGTAAAGTAATTATTGTGTTTATTCTTTTTATTTTCTATAGTAATTGTACTTAGTCCATAAAGTGGTTTTATTGTAGAATGTCCTATAAGGATAATTGTACATTTCGGTGCCAATTTTTTAACTCTAATATAGCGGAAATGTAAATCCCAAATAGATAATTATAAGTTTAAAGCACAGAGTTGGAAATAAGCAGACTGTATTTTTTTGTTCTGGCAATTATTATTTGTGTATAATCATAAGTAAAAGGAATTGAAAGTAAATGATACATTCTGTCAAGAAGAAACAATAAAGACTGTCAACAAATTGTGATGAGCCAAGCTAATATTAGCTGAATTTGATCATTTTCTTACTATTCAATATAAATGACTGTTATAGAGTGTGTGCTGTTGTGTTTGGCCTAGTTGTATTGCATAATGGTCCATTTACAAGTTTTTCAGGAATATAATTTGTCAAGGCAATCGATGACAAATTTCAGCTGCATTTAAATTAACTGAATATTTATCTCTTTGCAGAAATTGATGCAGGACCTGTACCACTGCCAAATGATAAAGCAATGAAAGAAAAGAGGAAGAAATTGAAGGAGACACTGGATAGAATTTTAAAATTGTATGTAAGTAGTTTATCTTGCAACCAGACAACATAGGTCCATTATTTTCACTGAAGATTTGTGCGTCTTTCAAGTTATGAGAAAGATTTCTTATCCTACACTCTTATTATCGTCAGGTTTGAGGTTACAATTTGAGGTTAGAGGTCAAAACCTTGATTTTGGGTCGTGACTTGTTAAACTATTTGCCACTTTTTGCTCCACGTTTTAAGGCAACTTGCATGCATTATTGTTGAATGTCTAATGAATTTAACTTGTCTCTCCAACTTTTTAAATAATGAATAAGAACTACATTTCAAAGGTAAAAACGAGTCTTTCCCATGGCCATACTAAAATGATATTTTACTCTGACGAATTTGATGTTGTCCATGAGTAAGAATGGAACAATGCTTTTTTAAAACATTTATTTTTTAATCATTGGCACTACAGGGCAAATGTGGCATAAATGTTTATATCACTAGCATTATACAGCATGCACTTTTACTACATGTTTTTACTCTGTTTTTATAAATTAAATGCTTTTTACCTTGTATCCATAACATACATCTTATAAGATGTACAATGGTTTGTGGTTTAAGCCTTGTCTTTATTATTTCTTACGTCCTGCAAACAGGAACGACAAGAAAAAGAGAAATATGAAGACATTAAAAAGTAAGTATAAAGAACAATCATTTTTTGGTACAAAATTTGAAAATTGCCTTGAAAATTTGCGACATTGCGCTAAAATCATACTTAAAAGCTTTTTTTGTCTGACATTCTTTGGACTCTGAAACGTCAGAAAGGAAAGTATATGTATGTGGCTTCTTATTTATACGAAATATGTAGCAAAACTAGCCAATCCCGGACATGAAAGGAAACAAAGAAAGAGAGAATGAAGAAACGAAACATTATTGGACTAGTTACTTTCATCTAAGTGTATTGGTGTCTGTCTACATTAAAACAAGGAAATCAGTACTCTGTAGGCAGAAAGAGTTCCTTTTTTTACTTGGACTTTTCCATGTCGAACGAAAGAGGCTTTTAAGTATGAGTTTAGCGTAATGGCGCAAATTTTCAAGGCAATTGTTAAGTATAAAGAAATTGACATAATTTGTTAATGTTCTTTTAGTTACATCACTTTGTCAAGTGTTCTCTCCTATGCCTAGAGGACGTTGTAGAAAATCATGGCTTCAAATATTAAGACAAGATGCGAGCATAGCTTGACTTGGTGAAATCAGCGGTTTTAATCAGGATTATTGCTCAAGCTTCTTCTTGCTGATTTCTTGTTTTTCTTGGTAGTTAGTGTCTTATGGTTGCAATCTTAAGCATTTGTATGAATATCCCAGGACAGTGTCAACAGCAAGGCGAGAGCTTGTGAAAATTTTGGGTGTGTATTGGTAGGCTTTTGTCCCATACTGAATTATGGTCATGTAGTTCAAAAGTTATTTCCAAATCGTGTCTCAGGAAGAGAAATAATGTTGATTATAGTAATATTTTTTTAACATATCACTATGTCAGTTTTGCATGATCCAAACAATTGATACATTTGCAAATCTACCCTAGTACCAATAGCATCTGCCTTTTTTACATAGAAAGCTTGTAGGAAAGGGCTATGAGTGCAAGTTTTCTCTGTTTTTTCCTTTAAGCTGCAATCAAGAAAAGAACAGGTAAAAAGGAAATGTAGACTACAGCCTGCTTGAACCATACAATAATTATTTTTATTTCTGTTTTTAGGTTTCAAGGAGAATTGGAAGTTCAGAGACAGAAAGCTTTATTGCAGTATCGTGAGTACCAGATTATAACAATATTTGTTGTTGTATTCATTTCTTTAAATCTATACTAATTCCCTCTATTGAATGCCACAACTTTTATTTAGTTGTTAAAGTTTTGAATATGATGTTTATTAGAGAACAGCGTTTATAAGC
Organism: Chironex yamaguchii; assembly: GCA_024741275.1. Classification (NCBI taxonomy): domain Eukaryota; kingdom Metazoa; phylum Cnidaria; class Cubozoa; order Chirodropida; family Chirodropidae; genus Chironex; species Chironex yamaguchii. The sequence goes on along the minus strand of JANTCA010001803.1, from coordinate 7,504 downwards.
TGACAGGGCTTGTTTTGGAGATCAGAATGGCAAATAAAAGCTTCCAACAGTTTTTAGACGTGCATCCAACTGTCACTAGCAAGCAATAAATCTCTAAATTGTCATACAACAGTGTACAACAACAGCAGCATTGTCGACAAACCCTGCTTTTTGACTGCGATCTTGATCTTAGGTACTGTTTGTTTTGTTCGAGGAGGGAAGGAAGGAAGGAGTAGGTATCTCAATACCTTGCATTGAAACATAACATCACGTAGATATCAAAGTTCTCTAATCGAACCTAATCAAATCAATTTTCATATCTGCATTTTGTATTTTTATTTTTATAGAAACCAAACTGGCACAACAGGTACGTTTTCCTTATTCCATTCCACTGTATGTTTTTCTCTCCCCTTCACTACTCTGGCCATGTCTACTCTTCTTTACTCGACTCTTCTCTCGTGTTGTCTTTGTCCTGCTCCATCTTCTCTTCGTTCACTCTGCTCTGTTGTACACTTTGGTACATCACTCCATTCCTCCCCTTTTTATTCTAATCTACCTTTCTGCTTGGCTTGATAGAGTTTTAATTAGCTTTACTGGTCTATTAAAGGCTTTTTAATGTCTTCACTGCAGTGAAATGCTTTGTAATGTAATGTGCTGTGTTGAACTTGTTCTGAGTTCGCTGTCACCTGCTTTCCTGTGTATCTTCTCAAGTCCTGTTTACTAAAGCTAGCATTCATCCTCTCTTTACCAATAGCAAGAAGAAGAAAGACAGAGGTTAGAAGCAGAGGAAGCAGCCCGATTGTCATTGCCAGAAATCCCTTTACCACATTCAGGTGAGCAGATCCTTACCTTTGCTTTGTGGAGTCCAGTGCAGTTACATCGCATTCGAGATTGTTCTAATTTGGGGAATAACCTTTCCTCTAAACAAGTATAACTTACCCCAGTTTGGGTGTTATACTTTTGCTTTCTCCTTCTGTTTATTCAAAAGTAAAAGCTAATCATCGGAGTTGAAGGGACCTGCAGTTGATTTCTTTTTGTCAAGGAAATAATGCCAATATCGAATTCCAATCAAGTGTGATGGCTATGTTAATCTGTGTTGAGATTATGGCATGTTTGTAGTTTTAAGCAAAAGTAGAATATTTTAGCACAAATGACTTATCACACATTTTCTTCCATTTGCAGGAAAGCTCTTACCGAGTGACATTCCTCTTCCCATTCCAGCCATGTCTTACAGTGGCATGGGGTAGGTAACCATCCTTATTTTTTCCCTGGTTATTCTATATTAAAACAAATTATTCTGTGTAGTCACCTTCCACTACTCAGAAGAATTGCGTATAAGGACAAAATAAATGTGATATTTACAGTGGAAGTACTAATAGGAAAATCGCACTAGAATCTTTTTATGTATTTTTTTGTTTAAAAGTGGGTTGATAGTTTATAGCTCCAATTTTCTTGCAGAGGACTACCGGCACCTCCTGGCCTTCCTCCAGGTTCTGTTTATGGAACCTTCAACATACCTGGATTGCCCCCAGGACTTATTCCGCCTGGTCCTCCGCGTGGACCCCCAATTGAACTTAGCGATGATGAAGAAGAAGATTTTGAGGGTGGTGACAACGTTCAACAGAGAAGAGCTACTCTGGGTGCATTAGAGGGTACAGAGGATTCTTATGAATTGGAAGGACTAGAAGAAATGGAAGGGAAGCTTAGGGAAGAAGACGATGCAGAAGGTGATAGTTCTGAAAGCGAAGAAAGTGATATCTCAGGTAGGACGTAATTCTACTGAACGAATAAGGTTTCCTGTTCTTAATTTCTGAGCGTCCAAAAAGCTGAACATCTGCTTCCAGCACAAAATTACACTAAGTTGATGTTGTTGGAAAATATTGTTTTCAGTTCTTCCAATTTTTTAAATCTTCTTAGTTATAAATCTTAATTAATAACCTGTTTTATCTGTCACTGCCTCAACCAAACATCATTTTACGAAAGGAAAAAATATTAGCATCTTTATCCCGGATACGATTAAAAACCCGTCATCACAAGCGTCGTGAAAATGTTCATTAAATGATTTCCATCTTGTTTCTGCAGAGTGCTCAATCAGCAGGGACAAATTGATCAATTACTAAATAGAAGTACAATAGCTTTAGGTAGACTAACGGATAGTATCGTTTAGCGCTGAAAAGAAGGTATAACTTGAAGGAAGTCCTTATTGACGGTAAATTATAAAACCTGTAAAGGTTTTTTTTAAGTTTGGGTTGATCGTTTAGGCATACATTTCTTGTTTCATGTTTGAGATTTCTTAACTTAGAATGTTTGGGAGGTATTAGCATGGACATTTTGTGCTCATTTGTGCATAGGTATTTTAGATATCTTCTTAAACTTCGGAGGAGAAGGAAACCAAGGTGTCGTACGTGGAACATTCCCTGCTCACGACGTCCCAACCCGTAGTCTTTGGCTTAAGGTTCAAGTAACACTTTCATCGGGGATCGTGGTCCCATAGGACACGGAAGGCGAACTCTAATACTTGACACATTGCCTGCATATATCAGATTATTACCCCTTGTCACTTGTAACTACTGCGAAATAGCTGGAACACCCCTTTGCTAATCATGGTTGCTATTTTGAATGAACTACTTGTTTAACTATTGAATGGATGAATGTTAGGCTCTTTCATGTTAAACTTTGCCAAATTTGTTAAGTTTAAGTTTTTAAAGGGATTGGTACCTAAGCGGGTGTTCTCTTTGTTCAAAAGATAAATCCACTTCCCGTACTTGTGCATAATGGTACTTATAAGGGTATTGTAGTCATACAGAAGATCAACCCACTGTGCTTTTATCAATAACATTATCTTCTGTCCGTTTACCAGACGACGAGGATGCTGGTAAAAGACGCGCTGTGAGATTTGCTAAAGCGGCAGAAGTAAAGGAGTTTGTTGATGAAACTGAAGAGGAACGAACAAGTGTACAACAAACGTTGCTTAGAATTGCTCGTGGAGGAGATGAGGGTGATCAGGTAAACATCTTCACGCTTATACGATAACCAAATGTGTAATCTATGTTAATTAGCACAGACTGTTTTCAAAATTGTTCGTGTATCCATTCTTGCCATTGAATCATCGTAGTAATACCAGCAAAGAGGTTTTCTTTCTGATACTTTCACAGGCATTCATCCAACAAGGACGTCAGCGTAATTCAGTAGCAGTTATGCTAATTTCAAACAGTGGGCGAGTGGCCGAGTGTTAGAGTGCTTGCGCTCTGATCAGGAGGTTCTGGGATCGACTCCGCCTCGCGGTGCCACTGGCAAGTGCCTCAAAACCATATGCCACGGGTCAACCCAAATGTGGGAAATTGGGTACAACGAACGAAACTGTTAAGAAGCCGTCGGATGGCTGAACTAGCACAATGCCACAAAACATCATGGTTGAGATCATGGGTGTCCAGTCTTGTTCAACCAATTGTTCACACTGGTTTTGTCACTCATGTTCAAGAACTGCAAATTAGTCCTGCGCGCGCTAATGTAAAGTATAAACCGCAAGTTGGCTCTGCGGACAGTGCTCAGATGAGTGATTATAAATGTGCCTGTGCAGGGGTCTAAGGTTCACGGTTGCTAGCCACGTGAATAGACAGGTATGCTCGATATCGAGTGGCCGGCCATTGTAATTATTATGCTAATTTTGAAGCAAAGGGCCTCATTGCACAGTGGTATCTGCTTGATCTTTTGTGTTGAATTTTGTTTTATTTCTATTTCTAGGAGGACGAAAGTAGCAGTGAAAGTGTAGATGAAGATGATATTGCTGCCAAGCAAGACGATGGTTCCACGAAATTTCAAGCTCCGATGCCAACGGGTCCTCCAGCTCCCCCTCTTGGAATGCCACCAGGACCGCCGCCAGGAATGCCAAACATGGGACAGTTCCCTCCACGAATGCCGCCGTCTATGCCTCTTGGAGCGCCACCTCGTGTCATGCCGCCAGGCCCACCACCTGGCAGACCCCCAGGTACTCAAAACACACATTACATGCATTGCCTATCTGCTTGTGAGCCACGATACATTTTATTAACGAATTATATCTTATTATATATATATGTTAAAATTCCTGTACTGTAAACTATGAACAAATATTAATAGTGGCAAGAGATTAAACAAAATTTGTAAATTCCAAGACATGCGTTGTTTTTGTAACGGCTTTCGTTAGTTGACGAAGTAATGTTCGAGGCGTTAACAGGTTACCTTCGTATGTAACCTGTTGTGTGATGAAATTAGAAATTAATTTGATATAACGGATGTCAGATATGATATTTTTCTGTATTGAGAAACATCTCCAGCAATTGTTATTCTCGTGTCCTTTGCAAAGTCAGTTACCAGGGAGATGGTGCTAGTAATGTCGATGTAACTTTTTTATTATTTGCGATTTGTTTTAACTAATATTATTAACCACGCAATGCTTCAGAATGACTGGAGAAATGTGTTATTGCATTTACAAACAACCATGTTTTATCTTAATATTCTAAACTGTCTAAAAATGTTTTTCTTCTTGCTTTTTCCATACAGGTCCACCTCCGGGTGTTCCACCTCCAAGACCTCCTGCGTTACCACCGAATATACCGTTGCCTCCTCCGCCACGTGGTCTTTTACCTGGTACGATTTTTTATCGTTTGTTGAATAATTATCATTATAATAAAAGTAATTGTTATTTCGAAAATCTTGTCTCTGTTTCAATCAATGGATGTGTGCCTTACCTTACCAACTTTCGATTTTAAACATTTTTTTACAGGTATGCCACCTCCATCTGGTACCGTCATTAGACCTTTGCCGCCTGGCTTTCCTCCTGGTGTACCAATTCTCGGTCCTGCCCTTCCTGGTCCCACACTTGACGCCCAAGCTATTCTTGTCAAACCACCCGAGTTGCACAAAGCGGCTCCAGAGGACAGTAAGTCAAGTTTAATCCTTTACTTTTGTTTATTTTAGCTAGGAATTTTGTAAACTTGCATTGAATTATACAGGGTCACCAAGAATTAACGTTTTTGTAGGCTTTTATAACAACATCTTAGTTTTATTCCATGAAATGGAAAAGCTCCTTGAGTTTTGTTCTGGGTGAGGACAAATGTGGAAGTTATTGTACCTAGTCCACCTTACATTTATCGCAATACAGCAATGAAATCAGTTTGAAAGATTTTGCTTGAAAATCTACACAGTTTTTAGGAAACTCAATCAACTTATACTGTTACTAAGTCTTTCCTTACTCCAGACCTCTTTTCTTTCCACTTTTCTTGTTGATTTCTTTGTCATACGTTTGCTGTTTTAGAAGATTCATCAACAATAAGTGCAAAGCCGCAATTGCGAAATATGCGGGCAGAAGTCACGAAATTGGTCCCGACAGCTCTTCGAGTGCGTAGAGAAGCAGCTGGAAGGCAAAAGGTCAAAAAGTCTTCGGGACAAAAATCCATGGAATCGGGCGTTGGCATGCTAGGAGAATCGGCACAAAGGGTCAGCGGCCCCACAAAGGATGATGTGTATGCGCAGTTTATGAATGAAATGGAAGAGCTACTTTGAGCTGCTGTATTTGTGCAGATTTTCATCTCAACTGCTTTAACTAAATCGCAAAAGAGAACGCGATGGAAACGTATTAGCATTGCTGCCTTGTGGTATGTTAATACCATACGTTTGGATCATGCGTTTTGTTTAGAGACCACGTCTTTGGTTGAATACCAAAATATGTATTCAGGTTCAATATGAAGAGGGTGATATCGTGTTTGCTTATATAGCAACCGTCACCAATGCAGTTTCGACCGCAGCATGAAGTCAGTGGGACGATAAAGATAATGAACTCGAGAACTATCGCGCATTTGCCTTTGGTTTCATGCCTTTGTGTTATTGTATGTAGTAATGTTGTCTTTAATAAATAAACAAGATGACGAATCCTACTGAACTATTAGTGTTGTTTTGTTGTCCTGATTTAATTGATTGCGACTGTTATCGCATCTTAAGGTAAGATGAATAGAAAGTTCATCTGAACTAATAATCACAACTTTCTCTGATGACAAGCGTAGTCCTATCTGAAATTTAGGGAACTATGAAAGGAACATGGTATTTATTTTAATATTGAAGACATGCATTACGTTAGTAATCACACAATCGGCAAATCATGATATTCCAAATGTACCTCTGAGAAGCTAAGTTCCAATAGAACATTCCGCCCGGAACTGTAGGGAACTATGAAAGGAACATGGTATTTATTTTAATATTGAAGACAGGCATTACGTTAGTAATCGCACAATCGGCAAATCATGATATTCCAAATGTACCTCTGAGAAGCTAAGTTCCAGTAGAACATTCCGCCCGGAACTGTAGGAAACTATGAAAGGAACATGGTATTTATTTTAATATTGAAGACAGGCATTACGTTAGTAATCACACAATCGGCAAATCATGATATTCCAAATGTACCTCTGAGAAGCTAAGTTCCAGTAGAACATTCTGCCCGGAAAAGCAGCAAGTTATAGGTTCGGTTGTTACCCCCTGAACGTATGATTTCTCAAAATAACTTTACTCTTTTATCTATACAACGCGAACTGTTGGATCACGAAAGCAAACGAAAAGCATGCTGTTCTCAGGTCACAGAGCAGTAACACGTTTTCTTGTAGATTGTGCGACTTTCAGGTTACGGGATTGGAAGTAAATTTTGGTGCACGTTTTAGATAACTAGAAATCAGGACAAAACGTTTAGAACCTGTGCTTTCCCCTGTGTGTAACAGAGGCCAAAATACGTGCAACAGTAACTCAGTCAACAACACCAGACTGCTTAAACTAGATGTTGCGGCATTGCCGAGGTTGTAGAACAACGGAAATCAAGTATTGTGTCAACCCTTTTGAATGTGCGTATTAATTTACATACATTATTGGACCACAAGCCTCGGTTGAAGGTGATAGGACAACCTTCAACGTGAAACGTATTGTGATGCACAGGGGCCCTTTCCATAAGCCTATAAACATGTAACAAGCAATGGTTACAAAGAAGGGTTGTTAACTTTTGCGACAGACATAGCACTGGGTCATGTCCATTTCTCTCTAGATACAGGGGCACTCAGAACCAGTCAGAGATACGAAGCGTTCCTATTATAACACGTAGCAGTTGCGGCAGCTTTTGCTCGACTAAGATTTGCGAAAGCTCGACGTAGAGACAAAATAAGATTAGAAAGGTAATGAATACTGATAAGGCATAGAAAAATAAGAACAGGTGCAAAACAAGATCACGAGAATTTACCAAGGAGCAAAGCAAGCGTCGACTCCAAAAACCAGAGGCAAATAGTAATCTCACTTCACATTTATTCAACTGGCAATGCTAACACCATACAATCTATCAATTAATAATTCTTAGGTACAACTCTGTTATAGTAACATTGGTTTATTATTCTGTTGAAAATAATTGTTCCGCAAACACCATATTTCTTTCGATAGTAGATTTTATTATTGAAACAAAAGTACTTGCTCCTTAGTAAGATCCTTCCACGACATTTCATGTAACTGCTGTGCG
>JANTCA010001802.1:0-11765 GCA_024741275.1 Chironex yamaguchii | reverse complement strand
GTTTTAGTTTCTTTGCATTCTCTGATTCTGGTTCCAACCAATGAATAACCAGGGTTACAATCAAAGATCACCTTTGATTGATAGGTGAAGGTGCTTCCTAAACGAGTTCCATGCTGTGGTGTTCCAGGATCACCGCAACTGATCACTAAAACAATCAACAAACATATTGCACAATGAAGTCAACAAGAATGGAAAAGAATTATCGAACGCCAAAAAAGATCGGACAGCCATCATTGCATGCGTATTATATTAGTTGCTTTGTACTTTCAATATTTGTCTTTTCATTGTACAAGATTATGGTATAGCAGAATTACTTAATTGCCACATCTTTAAATGTTTGATTCTGAAATAAAAAGTTGAATCTATGCTTCAATGAGATAGACCCCCTAAGATCCAGCGTTTGGAATACTATGGCAGACGTGTATCTAAATGTAACTTATGAACATGTTAAACACCAAATTGTACTCACCTTGACATTGAGGTAAAGAATCAGACCATCGACCGCTGGTCAGACACAGCCTCTCTTTGACTCCAATACGTTGATACCCAGTGTTGCATGTATAAGAGACTGTAGCATCAAATGCATAATCTTTGCCAATTAATTTACCATTCTGAGGTTCGCCAGGGTAACCACAGCTTCTATCTAATGGTTTCAAAAATGCAAGGAAGATTTTTGCTTAAGAAAGTTTAGTCCTTCTGGATTCAATTTGCATGTAACTTGATAAGTAGTTAGATAAAAATTAACAGAGATTATACTCATGACTAATGGCGATACATCCATACATAATTTGCACCCAAAATCTTAAAACTGAGATAAGATTTTGTAATTCGTATTAAAAATGTATGATACGTTGGTTTCACTATTGGCTTTTGAGAATGAGGATTGTATGTTCGAACCTAGTCGGCTCCCTTCCACTTCAGCTATTAAAGTAGTGCTCCGCTTATGAATAATATACGAAAAAGTGCACTAGAATGCCTGGTGAATACAAACTTTCATTTAAAGTTTCGAGTTAAATCTTCTTATATATATAGTACCTCAACAGACACGGTGCTTTTCATATACTTGTCAAGAGTGGAGCATTACCACAATAGCTGCACTAAGTCGGGGCCGCCCGGGCTCAGACTGGTAACCCTCGGACTCAAAAGCCAACACTTAAACATCCGTGTTGTCACGGCACAAAGATTCCGTGTAGGAATTTGAAAGTCCTTGGTATCACGAGACGAAATCTAGCGGTGGGTAGGGGAAATTTATCTATGTATATATGGTATCTCAACAGACACAAGTGCTTTTATATGTTTGTCAAGAGTAGAGCATTACCATAATAGCTGTGCTAAGTATATTTATATGTAATTGTATCGAATTATTTCAAAGTGTAATGGCAATTTCTGATTATAAATTTGCTAACGTACAAGTGAGACAGACTAGAAATATCTTAGAATAATCTTAGAATCAATGTAGCTTTGACTTAAGTTGTCAACCCAAAATGAATAAATAATTAGATCTTAAAATAGAAAACATTAGTAGTCCCTTAAACAGAATTAATTAAGCAGTTGCAGGCATTTGCGACTGTTACAACAACTACTTGCGACTACTGGGTACATTTTATCAATGCATTTAAATTTCTAAATGCCTTTGATGCTCAGTTTACATGATAAAATATGAGCAAAGAGGTCTTCGTAGATGCCCAAAGTAGCAGTGATTAGATCAAATAATATATACATTGCTACTTACATAAGCATTGTGGGTCGAACCCAGACCATTTTCCATTTGCTTCGCATTTTCTTGTTGCTGGTCCTGATAAACCAAATTCCGTATTGCATTTGTATGCGATGGTTGCACCATAGTTGTAATTAGTACCAGTAATAGTACCATTGCCAAGAGTTTTGGGTGCACCACAATTTAAGGCTAAGAGAAATGAGAAATCGTGGATATAATTTAGAGGCATTTGCTTTACATAATGTTGAAAACCCCAGTTTAAGCTGCTTGAATATATACCAATGTGATAGCAATGATATCTACTCCGTTTATGCTCAAGACTAAAAATGGTCAATACTTAAGTGCCCCACACCACTTCGCAATAACGAGACAGCAAGCACACGTATTTTGGCAACATCCAGCACATACATCATGCCATCATCTTTGAAGTTGGTGATGCAATAGTGTATGTCCCTATGTCCCTATCTGAGTTTTGTCTCGACACAGGACATACGGACAGCAAAGCTGAAACATGCTACATGTGTAGCACTCAATTTATGTGAGTTTTGACTGCATGTGAATGGAATCAAATTTTTGATGAAAAAATTCAAAATTGAAACGCTTCTGTAAGGCTTTTAACGTATGATGATAGTTTTAATTCAGTGGATGCATTTGAATAACAGTAACTTAAATCTGCAAGTGGACCTAATCAATGAACTCCTTGAACAAGGTTAAATAATATACAAGAGGTCTAGTGAATTATGTAAAAGTCAGTAATGATTTTTCTCTTTAGGATTAAAATTAGAATAGTATTTGTAGCCGAATGTTACAGTACGAAAAATGATGTTCCATAGTAAATGATACTACAAACTTGAAACAAACACACACAACTGTGTAATACCAAGCAAATTTTCGCGAAAAAACACCTAACGCTTTGACAACACTTTTTGTTCGCTAATCTAAACCAGACAATTTTCTGTGGACTTATTCTTTTTTAAATAACATTTTCTTATTCCAAGAAGTGGATCTTAATGTTATTCCTTAACAGAAGAATTAAGCATTTCACAATGACTCTCTCTACACAATAATTGGTAAACGTTTTATAGAGATATATACCCAAAGAAAGAAATAATCAATAATAACTATAAGAATAAGAATAAGAATAAGAAAAGGAGGAAATGACAAGAGAAGTGAAAAAGGAATGAAATAAAGGTTGCTAAATAAATAAACATTGATTACCTTATTTAATAAGTATCAGTATTATATACAGCGAATAAAGTTATTAAGTAAATAATTGATAAAAAATGCATAAAAATGATAAATACGATAATTACTTAAGTAGCTAAGTAGCTGAGTGTAAGGAAAGAAGGAAATAAGTATTTAATTATTCCTAATCTTCTGTAGATTAATGATTATAAAGCTCTTAGCTATCCAAAACACCTTTATGTCTTTACTCTACATATTCTTTATTTTCATGATAAAATCCTATGAACTAATTTCCATGACCAATACTGACAATAAACAAAACGTGGAAAAGTACGGCAAAATGCAAATGAGCAAAATATCACAGGAATACGTATCATTGCACACAATTCAAAGAACGACGAAGTCTCTACCTATTTATGGCGGGGACATTTCAGCCACGCAGATGAACTATGTGCTTACGTACATGCTCTTAGCGCAGCCTATAGTAAAAATATATTCTTACTTATGCATTTGGGTTGAACACCCGACCATTGTCCGTCACTCTGACATGTCCGGTAGATGTGTTGAAGATTGTCAAGCATATATCCGGTATTACATTTAAAGAGTACCGAAGCACCAGCAACTAACGAGGATCCAATCACTTTTCCATTTGTAGGATTAGGCAGTGACTTGCATTTGTAAGCTACAAAACCAAAAAAATATATACAATGAATGATACCCTTAATATTACACATACTATCCTCAAATAATTGAAAATGATCTTAGATAACTTATTAGTTGACGAAAATATTTTAATGCAAAATCTATATTTTTAACAATTTTTTATATTGACACGATTTCTGTACTTTTTTTGCATTTACAACAACAAAATCTAGTATTATTTAAAATGGAACAAATTCAATGCCAGTTGGTGGAATTCTTAGTTAATACGTTTTCCGGGGCGCAGTGCCATACAATATTGCGCCATATGTCCTGTGTATAAGACGTACAATCTAGATAACTTTATCTGCATTTTAGAGGAGAGAATGACGTACTTGTGCTTGTGAGAAACTATTTGAAAAGAAAAAGACCATGTATTTTAATTTGATTCAAAAATGAAAGATCTACCTAATGTGACAACGTAAGCATGGCTATAAACATCCACGACACAGTTTCTATTCTCAATATATACAACATCATCATCAGCTGCAACAGCAACCACTCTTAATAGAGTATTGCAGTCTGGAAGTTCAGTTATAGTTGCAGGTTCGTATGTGACTCAGCAAGCCAATGCGCGAACTTCAGACTCGCAGGCAGTCTGGACAGGTAGTTTCAGTGGGGAGGTTAAATCGGGAAGGTTCATTTGCATGCGACTTGCTCTTGGTTCGTCTCGCCTCTGCAGCCTCGATTCGCTGTCGTTTAAAAATGTCAACAGCCTGCTGAGTAGTGATTCTCTAGTTGAATGTAATTTGTTTTGAGGCCAAATCTCTGATCTTCACCTGTACGTGATATTTAAATCTCATTGCTAGTTTCCTATGCAGTCTTCCTAACAAACAAGCAAACTCACATACATACATAACCATAAACAAGCCAGCATGGTCTGGCCAAGAACATAAATTACTTGGTAGATGTAATAATTGTAAAAATTCAAACATATGCTACTTACGGACACATCGCGGCATTTCATTGTCCCATTCTGAATTTGCTTGACAAGTGCGCACTGACGGCCCAATAAGCAAATGACTGCCAATGCATGAAAAGGTATATGTGTTTCCAAATTTGTATCCCGTGGGAACACTGTGGCCGTTATAGATACTTCCTAAATGACCGCATACGATTTCTGATAAAAAGAATAAAATAATGTTTGTAAATTTCCTGACGATTGGTTGTCAATGTAAAGAGGTGATTAGAAATAATGGAAAGGTTTCATTTCGAACAAGTACTATTATAAGAATTAATACTACACAGCTCATTTGCGCACTCTGGTGGCAATCACCATGACAACTTATTCTAGATAAACACGTTCACGACATTTTGACGTTCTGTGCAGAAGGAGTTCTCTGACAAGGAAAGATCTGTTAAAAGTAAGGTCCTTTGTTACATGGACCATTAAACCGATACAAGTTAATAGCCAAGCTTATTCTTTTAATCTGGCACGTTTTGACACAGTTATAGCGAATCATGGTTCAGTAATGGGCAGTGGCGTAGCGTCCGGGTATGCAAGGTATTCAATGAATACCCAAATAACGCCACTGGTAATGAGTACAAATCAGGAACTATGGTTTTATCTCACGAGAATTGAGAGTTTCCGATTAAAATTTCAGAGGTTAAAGGATTATTACGATGGTAAACACTAGAAGGCTACTGCCGTTGTAGAAATCAGCCTCAATGTTTGTCAACAGAACTTGAATGTCGCTGTCGTTGTTCACAAATTGAAACGCCTCCGCTCTAAACACCACAGAAACACAGAACGAACTACAAATACAACCCAGTTTTTAACGTTGGAAGGTACTCTTCCTCGACCTCATACGCGTTCTGAATTTAAAGCCCCTTACTATCTAAAGGATGAAAGACGTAAAATTTAACATATAAAAAAGCCTGTTGACATCACTTAATATTTGTACACAAAACTATTTTCCCATCGAAATTCTTAATCGCTAAAAGAGGCACCAATTAACGTAATTATATTAAATCCAAAGACCCTCCAACTATCCGGAATAATATTTGTTTACTTTCTTTCATTACCTTGGCAAGTTGGCTCTGCTCCTGACCATTTTCCGTTTGCTAAACATGTCCTCTCTGTTGCTCCATTGACTCGGTATTTAGTCTGGCATGAATATGTGGCAACATTTTCAAAAGTCAGGTGTGGAACACTGACACTTCCTTGGGCAGGGTTAGTTAGTTTGGAACAAGAGATTCCTAAAATGGGGAACGAAAATCTATTTGTATTAAAGTAGAATCCAAATTCAACTAACTCTCCTCTTGTTACTGAAAGGGTATTGGCTTCTGATTGCAATCACCAGAAATTAATTTGCCGAATACAAAAATTATGACATCAGCAAACCAGCATTGAAATAAAAACAGGTAAGTATCTTTGACGTGTCAGGGTTTGAGTTTGATTTCCAAATTTAGAATCTGGTGTCAAAAGTATTTAATTTGGTGTTTAAATAAGAAAATTGCAGTCTAAAACTACGAAAAAAATGCCGAAAAAGAAAAAAAGGTTCAAGGCAAGTCAAAGGCATAGAAGAGCTGTGATAGTTTTATAATTGGAGTTATGACCGTGATGTTTAATGTTAAGAAACCATGACCATGTCATGTCAGTATTTAAAGATGGGTATCTGTGCATATCAAAATTGGATATTTGTAAGAAATCCGACCATTCTGCGTACTATATAATCAAGTAAACTTTCAGTTATGCGGCTTGCTTACCGAAAAAGCATTGCACAAAATGCCAAAATGATGCTGTAAAAACAGATACTTTGATATCTAATGTAATATTGATTGATAAATTAAACATAGAGTTCATTAGTTTATTGATATTTAGTTTAGAATGGAAAATGAAAATTGTAATGAAAAAAACTGAAATGAAAGGTTAAAGGTTAGAGCAAGCACACAAGAGGTTGTTTGAATTTAAATTCTAAATGCCGTCAACAGTAAAATCCACAATATTTTACTATATCGTACAAGTAATTTCAGTGAAAACAATACTGAAATTTGGTGCATGTGTGTACTATTTTCAGTTTATTATTTTGATTGACTTACGTTCGCAAGTTCTTGAATCTGATGCTAATGTGAATCCTGGTCTGCAAGTGCATTTGAAACTTCCACGGGTATTGATACAAACTTGCTCACAGTTATGATCTCCTGCCTTACAGTTGTCAATGTCTGTACGCAAAAAATGGAGAATGGTTTATCTTCAGCATTCATTTAAGCTTAAAATGAACATAATACCTGATAATGTCCGAACATGTTTTTAAACTATATTTAGATATTGCATTCTACATACTACAAAAAACAATTACAAATAACAATATCGCAAATAACAATTATTAATATTTATAAAAACAAACAATTACACTAACAACAATCGCATATATGTAAGAGAGGAGGGTGTGAACATTAAATAATTGAAAACGTCCCAAGTCACAATGTCAAGAAGCTCTCATCTATCTTATCGTGCACATGGCAAAGCAGTTTAGTAACACAATGAAATCATGACCTCTTCAAATCACCTCTGAGAAACAACGTCCCGGTATCTCAGTTGTCAGGGCATCTGCCCAATAAGCAGAAGGTCGCGGGTTCAGACCGCGCCCTGGACGTAGGATTTGTTTTTCAGAAAAGCAACAATTTGACATTCATTTCAAAACACGTTACAGGCGCACAAGTCCAGGGTCGCAAAACTGTGACACCTAATCCAATGTGACAACTTAGCCAAATGCAGCTTTAGACTGTATTAATATTATTTGAATTGGAGATATTTTCATGGTTTCAAGCATTCTCTTGCCTCTTCTTCCACTTTCAGCACTATACTATATTATTTACTTGATTCCCGAGTTTATGTTTGATTATTGCTGACTTCTATTCCAATTTTGGTAATCGTTAATAATGTACTATATCTAAATGTATATTGATCCTGTCTCATAGTGCCACAAAATGAAGAAAATTCTTAAGCTTTATTTGTCGATGTTAGCACAATTTAACTCACCTTCGCAAGAGTGTTTATCAACACTGATTTTGTAACCAGTTCTGCAACTACATCGATAACTACCAACGAAATTGTGACATTTGTCCTGACAGTTGCCATTGTTGATAGTGCATTCGTCGATATCTACAAAAGCAGCAGCGATGTAAACCGACGTGGATATAACATAGGACCCAGGTATAAGCCCAGGGCCGTTTAGGATTTAATGGCTTAAATGCGATTATACATGGAACGGTTCTAAAAAGTATCCTTATTATGGATTGGCGAAGAAAATAGGACTGACATAATGGGCTTTATTGGAAAACTGGAAATTAAGTCCGAATAAACATAACAACTCGAGACACTTAAAAAGCAGAAACTTCCACTGGGATCAGGTGCAAGTCTTAGTTTCACAATATTCAAATGGTTTGTGCTACAAAGATTCATGTCAACAGGGCTTTCTCAAATAAGGTATATTATATTTGTAAATTCAAAGTATTTCTTTAAATGTACAATGGAAAGAGAGCAATGCGTTGGGAAAGTAAAATCTCTGAAAATAATATACATAAATGTGTATATAAAAAACATTATTATCCTGCTATTTATATCTTGTATGCTGTATTGAAATAAGAGAAACAAATAGCTTACCTACGCACTGCTTTGTGCCAGAGAGTTTGTAGCCAACATTGCATGCACATTTAAAACTGCCTACTGTGTTGATGCATTTCTGAGCACAACCTCCATTTGAAGTACTGCATTCATTGACATCTAAATTAATAATTATAAAGAGACTGTTTTTGTATCTTTAACAAATTATAAACATTACCAGAATTATTTAATTTTGCATTCTAAATCATATTTCTTGTGCCGGTACATTTTGTTGGTCGGGTTTGGTTCATATGTTTTTGTCTCCACGCTTTTTGGGGACATTACAAATGATGAAGACTTAAATAGCTTAACAGTTAATAATTTCTTTGCAAATTTGCAACATTGTATTAAAAGAATACTTTAAAGCTTTTCCATCTGACACTCTTCAAAGCATGAATAGTCAGAAAAAAACCCATATATGGCAACTTTTGTAAGAAACATGGATCGAAACTAATCAAGTATAAAGAAGAAACATGTATCGAAACTAGTCAAGTATTAAGAAGAAACATGGATGGAAACTGGTCAAGTATCAAGAAGAAACATGGATCGAAACTAGTCAAGTATAAAGAAGAAAGAAAAAAGACAGAATAATATGAAAAAACACTATTTGAAGAATCCAAGTGAAGAAACGAACTCTTTCTGTTAACATAGTACTGACTTTCATTTTTTAACGTAGACAAACTAACGTCCTTGTTCAATTTGGCGCATTCTGAATTTTCTAGTAAATGTTGACCTATAACAGAATCATATCTTTTGGCAGTCATTTTAACTTTGCAAACTAAAGAGGGCTGTTCTCTAGAAGAACTCGATGCTTGACGTACATGACGACAAAATCTATCATACATATATGAAGTAAAACCAAATGTTTCGTACTCACCAACGCACTGTGGTACTGAAGTCTCCAACTTTCCTGCATTACATACCAAACTTTGTTTACCTTGAATTTGGTAACCAGCATTGCATGTGAAAACAAATGTGTTACCATTTACCGTTACCTTTCCATTAGCAAAGGCCAGAAGTGTATGGCATGGTACGGCTAAAAAATTAGATTAATAAAAAAGCAAGTTAGAAATGTTTCATTAATCTTCGCAAACATTTGATGTTGTTCAATATCACAGCAAGAAGTATGTGCTGAATTCTTCATGTGCGAATTGTACATGGATATACAAGTAAGCGAAGAAAAGAAAGGTCGATCACATCAAAAAGGTTACAGACTAAATATAATAGATAGTATGCTATGTATATAATAAAAAGCATATTTTGCAATATTTATCAGGTATAAATAATAAATAGGGAAGAGATATGTAGAGAGAAGTGTTGCATTAAATTAAATTAATGAAAATTCTTAGCTGATAATTACGTTTAAATTACATTCCCTCAATCTTATTCCCCTGACAAGATCTATTTAATTTCATTGTATATTATTCTCTTCTCTCACTTCATATGCTTCTTTTGCCCTCTCTCCATGATACAAACGCTAACCTCTCGCTCAAGTCATGCTTTACATAATTGCTTTTGTACCACATTTTCCTTGATTGGTTTTTTTGTTCAATGTCATGAAGCAAAATAATTTCATTACCCACACGTACGTTACGGAAAGATTAAGCGAGACTCTTGTATATCTAGCACACAGTAATCATTTCGAGGTACTTCAGGAAATGACGATCTTAAAAGTCTTTGGTAAACGTTTGTATGATTTTTGCGACGATGGCATATTAGCAAGAGTCAAATAGCTCATTGATCAAGTACGAAACTTAATCGAAGATTGAACGGTCTAAAACAACGTTATCAAACACATCCAATTTTATAGCTCAAAGGATCAAGAGATCGATCAATTATATTGTTTTAGGAAAATTAAAGATTAAAGAATTGGCAGTGTCAAACCTTTTTCACAGCGGTCCCCTTCATACCCATCCGCACATGCGCATCTGAATCCAGATCCCTGATTGATACACGTTCCTCCATTTTGACATGGGCTAGTACTGCAGTGATTAGCTAAAGATGGAAGTATGTAATATGCGTGTATATTACCATCCAACACATAAGTACAATGTAGGGCAATATAATAAAAACATTAAAAGGCAAGTTAAAAATATGGTTAAATTTGTTCATTGCAATTTGCCTACTTAAAGAAATCATCGTTCAAATTTAAATTTGAATGCCTTGCATATCACTACAACATTAAATGATTACCCTTAATCTAAATGCATGGCTTAGATCTGTATTGTAGCCCACTATATATAGTATTCAATATTTCTTGGAACGTTGACAATTCTTTCTCAGCCTTTTTACCTGTTCCCCTTTATGTCTATCTTTTCCATCAACTTGTTTTCCTCAATTTTGTCCATTTATAATTTGCCACCCAGCCTTTACCCAATCACTTCTTTCTTTGATTTTAACGACTTTTTTCCTTCTCTATCCTCCGACATATCCTCTCCTCACTCTCTTATAATTTCCCGGCCTTTCTGTCTATTTTACTATTATTCTACTGAATTTCAAATCTTTCTTCATTCCTTATCCTTCTTTTATTATACTACTTTGCCTCCTAGCACTCATAGGATACATGCTGTCATTTATGACATGAAATATGTAAGATGGAATTTGGAAGTGTTAATTGTCAGTTTCATTGACACATGTCATCAAACAATGTATTACTACTTTATAGAAAGAGCTACAACATTGAAACTGAGAACCATGCATTGATTGTGTCCGACTTCATATTTTGATTAATTTGCTATTGGGATTGTTTGTAATTAGCAAGGAGTAATATTAGGCAAACACTTGCTTTTATTGCAGAAATGTATCAATTCAAGGTGTTCTGGAGGTTTTTTATGTACATTTTCAATTGGCATTAATGAGAATCACGCGTTTGTTTCAAAGGCAAACAACAGCAACAAAATATTAGTAATAATCTTATGCTTTGTCATATTACTTATAATTGTCTTGATAAGGATACATCCTGACATGCAATTGCCAATTTCCAAAGTGATGCCAAGCTGGATGACCAACGTAACTTTACAAAAAGAATCTCATTATGTACATAATTACTACTGGTTGCAGAATAGTTACGCTTGTTAAAATATAAACTATACATTAAGTTTATACATAGTAGAACATAAAAACCTCATCGGGGGTGGCCAGAGGAAATAAAGTGGAGAGGTAAAAATTTGAAGGGGTCTACAGGCCTTTGGCTTAGAATGCATCTCCTGATACGATGCTTGCCAAGAGTGATAAGGAACGTTGATTATTTCGTGACAATTGCTCTATAAAACAGAGTGGAGAAGGAATCCTGAGGATCATCTTTTGCCAAATTGTATTCCCCCAGATACCCCCTCCCCTTAGCCATGCTACTGGAACACTGCCTTTCATTCAAATACACTTAAACCGCAAGCTCTAGCTGTTTTCAATCATCATCATCATCATCATATGCTTAGGCACCCAGGCCCCTTGCTACCTCCACAACCCTGCACTACCTGGTTCAGTCCTGCGCTTTTCGGAATGCTGTGGCCAACGGCAGCCCAGTGTCCTTCCTCACTTGGTCATGCCATCTCATGG
>JANTCA010001801.1:0-11766 GCA_024741275.1 Chironex yamaguchii | reverse complement strand
CACCTAGAGATATTCGTACAGCAAAAGAAGTTTGATAAAGTTTGTTATTATGTGCTTCGTTTTTTTTCCAGCTTGTAACTGCTTCTTAGATGGTACCAGAGGAAGGTTAAATATCTGCAGTAAGGTAAACTTAAAATCAAAGATATAATGAACATAGTTTATTTACATCATTTTCCTTCATGTTTGCACGTCAGGGTCTACCACAAGTTTAATAAATAGAGAACTCTTAATCATATGAATTATATTAATTGTGTTAATATCTAACTTTTTAACTTTTTAAAGAGGGAAAACAATCTATCTGCATATTTTTGACCTATTATTATGCTGCAGAGATTAAACCCATCAGTTTCAACGAGTACGTGAAAATTTGAATTTGATTTTCGTTTTTAAGTACAAGCACTCTGAAAGCGCAAACCTCCGCATATTATTATTCAAACAACAGGAGTTTTTGCCACGATGATTCCTTTGCTAGTCACTTTGATGCAGATATCATTACCAAATATGGTAACGGGGATATCACTCAAGAGCATCATCAATGTTTTATGCCGAAAAAGTAATCCAGAGTCCAGGATTTCATTCATATAATCTAGAAATTAATCATTTGTTCCTTATCCCAGGTTGAATAATATTTTAAAAATCTCGTCAAAATCCATTCATAAGGTTTTCAGTTATCTTCAAACAGACAGACAAATCAACTTGATCAAAACATAACCTCCTAGTGGAGGTAAAAATGAATGCTTGGGAAAGTTTAAACAGAGTAATTCTTTTGTCATTGTCAATTAATGCATGACAAGGTATAAATTATTTTTGCTCAATCAAAAGATAAAACAAACAACGTATCAAATAATGGGAAAATGGCATCATTGTGGAGTAACTGATGTGCCATGTGAATGCATATCCCATCTCTCAACAAAAGGCACAGCATTATTTATGTGAGCTTATATATACAGCGTCATTTTAGTAAACTAGCAACAAACAACTGAACCCTTCCTACCTGTATTATTTTGGCTTTTCTAGGATCCATCTGGCCAGTGCCCATGTAAATTGCATGTACATCTTCGTGATTGCAGACAATGTAAAGACGGATATTACAATCTGCAAAATAACAACATCGAAGGATGCACTTGTATGTACTTTCATTGTGGTACTTTTATTACTGAGTACAGTAAATGAAGAATGATTTCCAATTAAAGTGAAACTATCCTTCTTATTGCTTTTGCTTGATGAGAAGAATTAGCTTATAAGCCTGACAAATTAGATTTGAAATTCATTGCATGTCCTTGTACGCATTGTAAAGCTGTGTTACCTCTTCTTTATCATAGGTAATTAACAGCATTGTAATACTTTGCAATACTTAAACGTATTGCCACGGACATATGATACTTGTATTATTAGGATCATATTATCTATAGCTGTGAAGAATGGAATGTGACAAGTGCAACAGTTGCAATCAGCAAAAAGAGTCATGAAAAGACGTATGCTTGGTATAAACTCGAAACACAGAAGTATTAACAACTGGATAAGATATGGATATCATTTAGACCAAAAATGCAAGAAAAGTTAGATGGTCTGGCTCCATAGCAAGGTGTCTAACAACCAATGGACTGAAGGATCAATTGAATGAAAATGAAAGAGTGAGTGGCAAGCGATCCAAGGGAGGACAGAAAAGCAAATTGAGAGATGACCTCCACAGCTGTTTTGGATTACACTTGGAAATGACAGAGGGAGGTGACGCAATTTTGAGAAGGCCTACCGCATGCAGTGGACACCATTTGGCTAAAATGATGATGATCACGAATGATTTACATTTGATCAGAAATAGATGGAAACTGTATAAAAGATTGACTATACTCAATGGATTTAGCAAATTGTAAACCCATTGAGTTTAACACTGTCCTCGTTAATTCTTTTGCTTTTAATTTTATGAAACTGCTTTTAAATTAGTAATCATCAACATGAACACGTAACATTCATTCTAGGGTGTGATTGTGATATTGGTGGATCCAAATCCCTTTACACTTGTAACAAAATCAATGGTCAATGTGTCTGCAGATCATACATTTATGGAAGACAATGCAAAAGGTAACTTAACAGCATTTTGTAAGGTATTCCTTTATTCTTTTTGTTTACAAATGCAAGGAGCCAAATAAACGATTAATAGCTTAATCCTAGTGCAAACCCTGAAATTCTTGTTAATGATACGACAGCTTGTAATGTTGTTGGCATGGAAAAAGGCATTGTAGACGCCTTTCCTTAATATTCATTTCAAATAGTTTTACTTGAATTCCATCTACCTTCCTTAATCCCAGAGTTGCTACAGTGTAACTTATCTCCTTTCAGTAATACAGGATCCACAAATATCGTCTACCTAACAAAGTTGGAAAGCAGAGAAATTGTTATTGTTTTACAAAGGCTATTATTCTAACAGTTATAATTGCATACTATTACAACTGCGAGCATATATTTTCTCCAATTTGCTCCAAAACGCTCAAAATATCTCTGTTTTCTATAGACGCCATTATTCCAAGAAAGCAATGTCTTTATAAACCCCAAATGCTCTCTGTACCTCAAATAACAGTGCCTCTTAAAATAATTATAAATAGCGTCAAATGATGTTTTGCTTGCTTTGCTTGCGTTTGGCTTTAGATTTATGGAAGAGAATATTCATGATGAATTTTATTCTCAGTTAAAATACTCTGGGTCACATTGTTTTGCAATTATCAAACATTTGGTATCCAAAAGTGGTTCTTAAGAATTGATTTCAATAAAAGGCTTTAAAAAGCATTTTATTCTAAAACTGATCACATAGATGCATCAGAATATGGTTACAGTTGACAGTGCTGAATACTTAATGTGGTTTGAATCGACGTTTGACCAATTAAAAGGAAACAAGCTTACAAGTTTTAATGATTTCATGTACCAACAGATTGATGGAGTAAATATGAGTTCACATCTGGGGCCAGCGCTGACCAATATTTTGAAGACATTTTGGAGACTACGTCTTGTGCATATCAATAACAGATGCTTTGGAGAATTTTTTACAAAAGATTACTGATAGTCGATTTGATGATAGGCTGGTCAAGTTTGTGTGAAGAAAGTCAAATTTATGTTAGGTTTGCCGATTTGATAATAGGCTTGTCGAGTTTGAGTAAAGAAAGTCGACGTTGTTGATGTTATTATAGGCAGGATGACCCCCGAGGGATATAGTGCTGTGCATCAAGGTAGAGAAAACAGAGGAGAAGGCAGGGCGGCTATTGTTTACAAAATGTTGTTTCTGTGGATATAAAAAGAGAGGGCATTACACAGACTTTGGAATTTATTGACACCTATCTGACACACGAGAATAGGTCGTTACAATAAATTGCTATGTATAGAGCTTGCACCAATCCTCAAAAATGGCACCAGTGTACCATTCTCATCTTTCTTGGGCGACTTCAGTGACATCTTGGAGGGACACGATATAGCTTCATATTATATATTGGTTATTGGTGATTTCAATATTCATTTGGATGATTGTGATGACAGATGTTATTAACTTTGTGGACCTGCTGAATAATCTTAACCTAGTGCAACATTTTAAAGGATTCACCTATGATAATGGACATACTTTAGATTTAGTAACCAAAAGATGCCCTGAAACAGTTTCTAAGGTGACAGTCACAAACGACAAATTATCAGATCACTTTTCTGTCAAGTGCTATCTTCCTCTTACCAAGCCAGTACATGAAAAGAGAGAGGTTACGTACATGAAGCTCTATCAAATAGACTTTAAATATTTTCTAATGATCGTCACTAACAGTTTTGCTTGATTGACCCAAGTTGTGATTTGTCAAACCTGATTTCCACATGCAATTCAAGTGTGTCTAAAGTCCTTAATCATCATGCTCTATTGCAGAAGAAGAATACAGCACTTAGAGATACGCAACAAGGCTGCAATGCGGAATTGAAATCAGCTAAAAGATAGCAATGTTAAAGGTGGACAAAAACACCACTTTCTACTGATTGCAACAATTTTGTAGCCAAAAAATTTAAGCTGTGGAAAATTCTGGAGGATGCGGACACAAAATTGTACTCAGATCTGACAATGAACTACTACTACTACTACTCCTCCAAGGGATGTGCTTAAAGCATTTTGTAAAGAGTATGAGGACAGACTTTAAGACCACTTTGTATCGAAAGGCTTCTTCTTCTTGAATGTCACTAATTACTCTTTATCTACACTTAGCTCTGTTTGGAAGTTCACTCGAGGCCCTACGCCTAGGAACATATTTAATTTCACTGTTCTCTATATCAACAAAACTCTGCCTACAAAATCCAATCTCTTTAAATGGGGTATTTCGTCTACTGCCTATTGCTCGTTTTGCTTAATGCTTGAGTCACTTCTGCGTGTAGTTTCTGGTTGCAAAGTGTACCTTAAACAGGGTAGCTTTACATGGAGCCGCGACTTTATCCTAATTTGCATTACTTCCAGTTTGGAATCTGTTATACATCCTGGAACTGACTGTTGACTGCGAATCATATCTGTATGATAACTCTCAGAGAGGCTTTTTGTTTCAGTTGTTTAAAATAATACATAGTCATAGCAATTGAGAGATTATAGCATGGGACTAGGGATCGTCTAAGTTGCATAAAGCTGTTTTGTTTGCGATATTACACGATTCTGTCTATTCCAGTTTTAATTTTAACCAATTGTTGTCCGAGGTTTTTACTTGTAACTAACAATCTATCAAATGCTAATGCAATGATATTACTATTCTTAGCATTTTAGGCATTAAACAACAAGATAATTGCAATATTTTAATTCCATCGCCTCCATCGTCAGTGGCATGCATTGTTTGTGTAATCCATTATATGCATATCGAAACAAGGTTGCCACTTTTTAATAAAGAATAGTAATAGTAATAGTGAACTAATAAACATTCTCGGTCTGTAACTATATTCAAGTTTGCAGTCTAATTATTCATAAAATTTTGTTGATAATGAATAACAAACTTCACTTAACAGCAACCAAAGCACAAAAGTTTTTGGTATTTCTTTTTCAGTTTACATTGTTATTTGTAAGTCTTCCTATGAGATCCTTTGTCTGCTATTGGTTAGGCAATTGGTAACGTTTTTTACCGTTTTTTGCCATCTGTTAACAAATAAGCCAAAAGCGTATTGGAATGTTTGAAATTGTGTTTACGATTTCAAGTCTTGTATTTTTCTCTGAAAACATCACTCTGATTGCTACATATGTCCGTAGATTACGTTTACCACTTGGCATAGTAGTTGCAACCTGACTGGTAATACGGTTATATACTATCCTCTTTTAAGGTTATTTGCCATTTTATCTTTAGCTTTCAATACACATACACTGTTATGTCAATGCCTTTTCTTACCAAACCCATTGTCATCAATATGGACAATATCATTCTGTTTAATTGAAATTAATTTAGATTAAAAAGTTTCAAAATTATGTTCGTAACCTTCTTATGTTGTATGTTAACTTTTAGAGTGTTGCTTGGTTACTATTATCCTAATCTACATTACATCTACGTTTCAAGAAATCCTTATATTGTAGCAACGGTAAGATTATTGGCTTATGTGTGCACTGCAATTTAATTAGTCTTATAGTACGTGATTTATTACAGATGTTTTTGAATATTACAAAACTTTGCAGGAAAGATCTCATGGGAAGTGAAGTGCAGAAAAGTCTTCTATCTTTTTGGATTTAGATTTATCTTATTTTGTAGAGGTTGGAAAACACTAAAAAAATAATAAACATGATACCATGGACCCCATTCTATCTATGATACTACTTCTCTCTATACCATTCAAATGTTTGGCAGTGTTAATGTCAATGCTGATAATTTGCACCGTATGTCTATAGATGCACTTTAAAGTTTGCCTGAATGTTTCTATAAGTCTTTCTTACTGGTATTGACGACAAAATTTGTTTCTCTGCCGTTCAAGCAATCACCCTGTTAATTCAACTCAACTGTTTTGTATTTAAAGTACATTTGTCCTCTGCAAAACTTTTACTTACTTACTGATACGGCTTCCAATTTTGTTGACTGTGCTTTGTTGATATTTAGCTATTTTCTCTCTAACACTTTTATTTTAGGTCCATTTTTATGTTCTTATTTATATCTAACCAATTTTTTTGCCAACGCCTGGTACTTACCACTTTTGACATCTTTTATTGACAGTATACATTCTCTGGCGCGCTATTTATTCCCAGAAATGGGACGTACTACATCAAAGTGGCATATTCCCTGATTAGTGGTGCAAATGTCAGGATGGAAATTCGGTTACAAAAGTTTGGGAACACCGAAGTGTTGCAGGCGGGAAATTTACCAATTGCAACAGCATTTGCATGCAGAAATCTTTGCATTCAATCTGCCGTCTCAGGATCACTTACCGAATATGTCATGTCTGCAGGGTATTGGAATGTGTCTATTCGTAACCTCACTTTGGCAACACATCTGAAATTGGTAAATATTACAACAGTACAAGAAACTGTTTATTATTTTTAATACTATAGTCTCTATAATGTATCTTCTTTTTCCTACTTAGATAATTGCCATTAAATGAGTTGGCTAGTCTGTTCTTGCCTAGGCATGCTTTAATAGCATTGCAATAGCACAAAACATTGAGGTACTGAATTGCTTCCGCGTGCTATAGGTAAGCTTGCATCTTGTAGATTTTCATGAGTATTGCAAACAACATTCAGGCTAATACTACCAGGGCAATAAACTCATCGTAAGACTTAAAGTAACAATTTTTTCAAAAATATTCCTAAAATTTTAAATATCGCGCCTTTTTACTTAAAGGTCGTTTGATGTGTTGCTTTATGATAGTTCTATTGTTCCATGCAACTCAAAACGTTATTTAAACAGGTTCATCATAATATCAAACTTACAACACTGTGTTAACTTTTAATTGTGAAGACAACGTTTGAAAGTGCAAATAAACGATGCCAGTCTACAGTAATTTCAAGTAAACAGAGGATTATAACTTTGTAAAAAATTTGGAATGAAGGTTAAGATGATTTGAAATATAAGTTATTCTAAAATAATATCTGAAGTAACCTTCTTGAGTATGAGGACTTACGTAATTACAACTTAATACTTAGTTTACGGGAAGAGAAAGCATCAACACAGAAGGAGAGTTTTTAGCCAATTAATTTTACAATTCGGTAACAATAATAATGTTAACTGACCAGGGTCTGTTTACTGCATACATTCGTATGAAGAACTGTTATCAGATTTTAGACCTTGCATATCCAAACACTAACGAAATATTTCATTATGCGATCTCGCATTTTGGGAAATAAGGCTGTAACATTCCAGTCAAATTATCACTCCTTATTTTTAGTTTACCTCTTCTTTTTTCTTGCTGCAAATCGATTGTGTCAGGAAATAAGCATAGTACAATATATCATAACTAATTGTGTTTCTTATGATTTATGTTCAAAACAAATATTTGCAGAAATATGCCAGGCATAGTACAAAGAAAGTACAGCTAGTAAAAGTACTAAGCACTTCAAATTTTATTTGATTACTGAGGACTGTGATATTGTATGTTTAATCTATTCAATTCTATTGATACGGTATTTTCTTATTAAGGTTTCGGTAAGTCGGCATTGTTTTAATTTTATTCCTGAAGGATATTTATTTGCTGACCAACAAATGACACGCTGCTATTATAACTTAGCTAAATAAATTATAACAAAACAAATGTTAAACTTGAGATCCCTTAGTGTAATAATTTGCTGCTGTTGATATGTAGCATAACCACGGTAGTTGAGATAATTGAAAGATTAGTAAAATAAGAGTAAAATATGAATGATACGGTTTGTACTTGTGATTAATTTATCCGGAAATAATCTTAGCAATTGAGTAATATATGTTGCTTACTTGTTGTTCTACCAGGAAAGAGTTATTGCTGTCCCAAAGGAATTCATATCGGCTGCTATCTTGCCAGCAGCTGTCAGAGCTAGATTTTTATTTACATGTAGTGTGCATACAAATGATATGAAGTAAGTTTAGTAAATCATTTTATTCCATTTTTATTTAATATTTAATTTGTGTTTGTGGAGCCTATCACATTGATGAGATTAGGATACATTCATTGTCTTTCATCAGAGATTTAGAGGAAGGCAGTGGAATGGCTAGTCCTGTGCAAAAGCAAATATGATAGTGAAAATTAACCATGTCAAATCTCACCTTGATAGAAATTGTACCTCGATTTGATGGGCAAACTATACACTGAGCATTGTGTAGCATATTGTGGGGTTCTGTATTCGTTTTCGGTAGTGTTTGTCTGTTAGTGACAGTGGCGGTTCCAAGGGGGATATGGAAGGCAGTCACTTCACACTTTTGACAATCATGGCTATTCCAATTTTGCTCAAAATGACATAAAATTAGGGGGTGGTATTTTAATGTAACACGTGTTTTAAATATTTTTACTTTAGTTTGGACAACAACAGCTTCACTTTTCTATGCATTATATTTCATTAAAATGCAACATCACATGTCAAGAGGGGTGTTTCTGCTAACTAAAACTGGTGTTTCATATAACTGGAGAGTTTTCCCTAGCGGCTCCAGACATTCACTACTTTCTCATGTTTTTTATCTGTTTACAAAAAACAACAATGCAATCTTCTGGCAGTTGCGCACAACAGCATCATTCTGGCATTGTTTACCAGCCTAAGCAGCAGAAAGCATTGATACAGAGTCTGATGTTGATATGGAAAATGAGGAAGCGATAGTTGAAGCAGTTGAAGATTGCGAGGACTGAGTGATTTCCTAATGCGCTGTGGTACATACTTACATATGTTTAATTAGTAAACAATTACATACTGCAAACCATTTTGGAACATTATGCACGTCATATACTATAGTCAGATTGAAAGATTTGCTTCATGGAGGACCACTATTTTGCAAAATAAACTTTCAATGTACATTATTAGTCTCACTCTGGATCTCGATTGGAACAGAATGAGTTCTGATCTTGGTCTCGACTCCGATAGACTCTGATAGACTCTGATAGACTCCGATAGACTCCGATAGACTCCGATAGACTCCGATAGACTCCGATAGACTCGGATCCAAAACAAACGATATGAATATATGTCAGTTACAACAGTTATGGTTTATTTGACAACAATCAAAGACAGAGAATGTCCATGTAGACAACGATCCAATGATCTATACAACGTAAAGGGTTCATGTAAAATATTAATGTAAATTGGCCAAGAATCCTATTGGATCATATACGCTGTCCTCTTTAAATCTCATAAAAAGTAAAGATATTGGCAAACATACACTTTAATTGATTTCAATGTAGATCCAGTAATAAATGGCCACGAAAAGATACCAACAATGTTCAATTTGTTTACGTAGTAGGTGCCTGAAACAGAAGGGGGAGAACAAACCAACAAAAACCTGACTGGAATTGGGATCTCAAGGAGCGATTCCTATAAATTTTTACCTTGCGGATTTGAATATACAACATATGTCCCTCACTTAAGAAGAAAAACAGACATCGAATTACTTGGAAAGTACTCTATCAATTTGCCAATAAGAAATGAGTTTGAAGATGAGTTCTGTTGCCGCCTTTAGTTCGACATACTTTTGCTTCGGTTTCATTAACAATAGGCTTAGGTGCACGATTGTGGCAAAATGTATGAACCCTTTCCCGTTTCGAATGGAGAGAGACAAGGATGTGTCCTTGCACCTATTCTCTTCAGTCTCATGTCCCCCACAATGCTTACTGATGCACTCAGAGATCATGATTCAGGGAACAGTATTTATTATCGCTTTAACCGTTCAGCCTGCGGAGGTTCCAAGCAAAATCGAAAGTCAAGACAGACACCATCAGAGACTTCCTTTTTGCTGACCATTGTGCCCTAACTGCAACTTCAGCGGGGAGCATGCAACACTGTGTTGAAATGTTTGCTGATTCTTGCACCAATTTCGGACTTACCATAAGTACAAAGAAAACTGAGCTTCTCTATCAACCAGCTCCTGTCAAGAATTACACTAAGCGCAGCATCCTGATTAATGGTCAAAAACTAAACCCTGTGATGATAATTATGTATCTCGGAAGCACACTGTCCTGCAATATAGTTATCGATGATGAGACAACCACAAGACTTGAAAAGGCCAGCGCAACCGTTGGCAGGCTTTACTCTACTGTCTGGTGTAGAAGAGGCACCAGTCTTCATACCAGTGGTGGCTGGTGCTGGGAGGCACCATACGCATTGCCCCACCATTAAAAAGGAGAGAGGGTCCTCCATATCCAATTATTTTCTGAATTGACAAACTTTGTCACTCCTAGTCATGTTCAGGAACGACTTTCCGTGATTTCCTATTGTCATTCTCTGCAGTGTCAACTGCCAACGCATGTCCAAAGTTACCTGACGGGCGGCTTGAAGCAGACCACAGGAATGCATTCTATATTTTTTTTAGTGTTTGGCCGTGAACAGCAAGGGGAAGATAAAATTCGCCCGAGATTTTAGCATTTGGGCTTGCGTAGTTCAAACTGACTGTCCGCGACATCAACCACATTTTGAAGGGGTCTCAGTTCCAGACCTGGCTTTAACATTTGAAAGCCTATCAGAGATTTCGCCCCACCTAAGCAAATTACCACCAGCCGCCACTGCTCCATACTAAGCTGAAAGTCTGTAGAGCCAGCTCTATCGTATGCGTGTGAGACTTGGACAGTTTACAGACGTCATGGCAGGAAACTAAACCATTTTCACACAAATTGCCTACGTAGGCTGATGTCCATACTTTGGCAAGACAAAGTATGTGATACCGAGGTTGTTGCCAGTGCGAAAATGCCCAGTATCCACACACTGCAGGCATAAGAAGTTCTGATTCATGGGAATGGCTGAGGAAAGGTACGCTGAAGAAGGAGACAGAGGGGATGTTAATGGCAGCCCAAGATCAGGCGCTGAGAGCGAATGCTATTAAGAGCCGCATAGATAAACAAGATGTTTTTCTTGTTTGTAGAATGTGTGGAAAGCGAGAAGAATCTATTGCGCATGTAGTTGATGAATGTGAAACATTGGCTCAGAAACAGTACAAGAATTGGCGGCATAAGAGAGTGAAGAAAGTAATTCATTGGGAGCTTTGCAAGAAATATGGTTTTGACTGTACAGAGAAATAGTATGATCATATCCCAGACAGTGTTTTAGAGAATGAAAAGTCAAAGATCTTATGGGATTTTAGAGTTCAAACAGATCAGCAGTTGAGTCACAACCATCCTAACATTGTAATACTCGATAGGGACAAAAATGAATGCAATGATGGAAGAGTGCTCGAAAGAGAAGAGGAGAAGAGGGAAAAGTACGAAGATCTTAGAAGAGAAGTGTCAAAATTACGGAATATCAGGAAAGTAGTGATAATACCAATCATCACTGGAGCTCTTGATACACTGAGCAAAAACTTTGAGATATGTTGAACAACTTGAAATGGGACAGATGACATCTTTGTTACAAAAGTACTTGGCACAGCAAAGATAATAAGAAGGACTCTGGACACCTAAGATTGAGGGATTCAATCCGCTGCACAGAAAAAGCCGCCAAAACAACAAAAAGGCATGAAGAAAGGATAATAATAATTTTTGAAACTTCAAAATTATCTTTTTGACTCAATGCATACATTTGGATACTCGCTTACAAGAAGGCATACCCAAATCGATTGCAATGTGTGCCAGAAATCTTAGTAACAAATGATCACGACAGAAAGAAAAAGTTACCAACATAAAAGCTCAGGA
>JANTCA010001800.1:0-11767 GCA_024741275.1 Chironex yamaguchii | reverse complement strand
TGTAACTTGCAGAGTATGTGATCAATAAATGTGAATCTCTTTTAGTTAACATAATTGCAATGCCCAATGACTACTACATGATAAGCTACAGCAGATAAAACAGAAAACAGCAGAAGTGAACAAGAAGGAAAGTAATTATTTGAACTGTATAGTGTGCATTCACGAGGACATTCATTTCACAGTTTTGAACTTCGAGGAAAGAAATCATCTGAAGAGAAGCTCCTTGTAGTCATAAGCATAACAGGATCTGCATGAGATTAATGTACGATCTTTGCATAATACATTTTGAGGGAAGAACCTATCGTATTTTTAACACTATAGTCCACAATATACAGGCAGGGTTTATAAAGTTCCTTAATGGCGAGTAAAGAGTTTATGTGAGCTAGATGGAAAACTTCAACATCTAGGCTGTGATATACAAATTCCAGTACATCCTCTAAAAAGAAATCTCTTTACAACTTGAGATATTTCTCTGAGCCTATATTCCATCTAAGTTTAATTACATGCATCTTAAACCAAAGTAATCAAATAAGCAACTGCTTACGTAGATTTGAGAAGTTCATCTAGAAGCCAGTAGAACTCTCCAGAACAGTATAGAATTCTACAGAACACAATAAAACATTCTAGAAGCTTTTAGAACAAAATATAATCAAATAGAGCTTTCTAGAAGCTTCATGTAAATATTGCACCAGTATTGTTCCTGCAGAACAGGACAGGTTTCTAGAAGGTTCTAGATATACAGAACACGTTCTAGAAAGTTCTAGATGTCAACAGCAGAACCACTTTGAGCTTTACCGTGTGCATTCTATTAGAATAATATAAGGAATCCAACATCACGATAAAGAGACAGACATTCCAATGAAGATGCCAATTCCGGGGCAATGGCATTGTCCTTGCCGAATTTAACAGGAAATGAAGAATACCGATCTTAAACTTAAAAATAAGGCCGAGGCCATGTTAATTAGTAACGCGGATTCATGTAATCCAGACTCGAATCTGAAATTTTCATTTCAGCTAAGTAAATGATATAACAACGAAGCTATTAAATAATGCATTTGTTAATTGTTTTATCTTTATACTTTCCGCATTATTAATTATTGTATATTCTTTCCTCGAGGTTAGGCTACTTCCTCGCTAAGATTATTAAGTAAGATAAGACACCAACCATAGAAAGAATTTAGCTGCATAGCATGTCTTCCGATAAAACGATCAGGGAAAGTTTATCACCTCAATGATTTGGTGATCAACTTACATAAACTGGTTTCGATGGATTTGATATGAGTTATTATAGAATCGTGGTTGAATAAAAAAGTTATGGATTTGAATTAGAAACAGAGAGTTCCAACAGAGAGTTGGACATCAGAAGCTACCTAATTCCGCATGCAAATGATATATCAGAGCCCTACGTCAATGTTTCCTGATTGATGACTCTATGAAAAGCTTGAGGAAAACTGGAAAAAAAGTCTGTCAAACATTTTTTATTTTAAAAATGGTACTTTGTACATTATGATTCTTGTACATTCTTTGCTTCGTAATGGTAAATTAAGATCAAGGGAGCTTTAACACCTGAATGAGTTGGTGATTGAGGTTAGTAGATCAGGTGGAATAGATACATTTGTTATGGAATCATCAAGATTGGGTAAAATTAGAACACAGAGGTCTTACAGAGAGTTTGGCATCATGAGATATGTTATTCTGTGTTCAACTAACAGACGAGGGTCATGGGTTACTGGCTACGGAAAGGTGGCATGATAAAGTACTTCAAGGGATTACTGAGGAAACTATACAAGGAACGCGATCATTAACATACAATACACACTAGCATGACCATCACTAATGTGCTGGTGCTGGGAGCAGATAAGGAGAAGGAGAAGAGATACGTGGTCGGAATTGTGGAAAGCTGTAAGATATCATTCTCCGACCCAACATTCGCATGTGTATCGGAGCAGGACATTCTGCATGCCGATCAAGAGGTTGTAGCAATTGTGGTCAGAAAGTATCACACATCACTCTGTGAGAAGCAATTAAACACACTAGTGACTATGCCAACAACTACAGGGCAGAATATGGGTTCATTAAGCCTCCGTACAACTACATTACATGCCAAACTGAAGGGAAAAATCCATGGAATTGAAGCACGCATCATGATTGATACTAGGGCAGCAGTTTATACACATATTCCGACCTGGTAACTTTGTTTGCATCCTGTACGAAAGGAGAAAAGTTCCGTTGAACAGATGTTTGGAACAGTCACCAAATTTGTCGAAATTTCTCATGACAGGGTCGAGTCAATGGATTTGTTCTCGACCTTGAATCCATCGATGCAGAGACACCCTCCAAATCTACGAATGGCAGAATTAAAACACAAATGGTGTCGACTACAAAGAGTGCAGTTTTGTGAAGTGGGACAATGCGGAACATACCTGTCTACATCATTCTAGGAGCAGCAGACTACCAGCGCATACGAACGGCAAAGCAGCCAATTCTTGGGCAAAATCTTAACACTGATCCTGAGGAAGAATTTACAAAGCTTGGCTGGATATTGTATGATACCCATGTGCTAACTGATCCAGGAGCAATGAAGGAGTTCTTCTTGCAATTATGCCAGATTGAATTCAAGCAATTATGCACTTTGGATTTATTAAGCCTAAAGGAGGACATCTATAGCAGCAATGATTTTGATAAATATTTCAAGGAAAACGTAATTCAGACTAAGGAGGGTATATCTTGTAATCATCTTCCATAGAAACCGGAACAGCCAGAGCTACGCACTGATAAGGGAATTAGCAACTGCTTGACTGAACCTTACAAATCACCTGCAGAGAACTAAAAATCTAGAGCAATATAACAATGTTATGACGGAGCGGTTAAACGATGGGGTAACAGAAACAGTTCCAGGTACTCCTACGGGAGAGGTTATGTACTATGTTCCCCACCAAGCAGTAATAGGCGAGGAATCTGAGTCCACAAACACTGTAGAGCAAGGTGCCGTGTACCCATCTCATACTGTAATAGAATAAACATTTATTACACTACTGGTGATGTGAGGACATCTCCAATCCACCTGCCGAATTTATCTTAATCACTCAGTCTGACCACAGGGGTCGGGATCCCAGGCAAGTAGGGTTGATATACTTCACATTAACAAAACAAGGTTTCATTGTAATAGCAAGTGTGCCATAGAACATGCGATAAGCATTGCTGGTTCGGCTAATTTTCAATAAGGCTGCTGGGACGTGTTCAGTCCCATTTGCATGTTGTGATTTCTGCACTGCCGCTCTGATGCGGTCTTTCGGTGTTTGATGGCTTCGCTCCAGCCTCGAATTTCGAGGGTAGCATGGCATTGAATGCATCAGGCGTATTTTGTGATTTGCACAGAGCTTCCGGTAAGCATGAAAAGTAAATTGTGTACCATTACTACTTAAAACAAGCCTTGGGGGAATGCCTTGGAAACCTATTCGGCAGAAGTATGTGTGACAGGGATGGCATCACTATATCCCAGACTGTGATCAAGTGATCAAGTGAGCATAGAGATAAGATAATGGTATACACTCCGGGCAACAGGGAGAGGCCCAACAATGTCAATTGCAACAAATTTGCGAGGCAAGACGTCGTTCGTCGTACGAAGGTGCGAGTTAGACTTCTTGTAAAAGCTTGTTTTGTTGCAAACGGGGCAATCGTCATGGCATTTTCTGAGCACTCGTTGCATGCACGAAGACCATCATGGAGTAACAATTTACGTCGATTTTGTCTGGCATCATGACATTGCTTCACAAAAGGTAAAATGTCCTTGCTGTCGACTTTCGTTAAACGGGATCCCAGGAAAGATGGCATGGCATCGGGGTTTTGTTGTCATGCAAATGTGGCATTCATTTCTTCAGCATTGTTAGCACGTTTCATGTTGCGACTTCGAGGGTCCTTAACATTCTTGTGGCAAATTGAGGTACAAATTTGGATAAGTGATAAGTAATTTTTCCAGCTCTTTGTGCTTTGTTGGATCTTCCAAGTTTTTCAAGTGTTCGACCTTTGCAGGGTCTGGCTCAATTCCTTCACGAGATGGCCAAGATACAAAACTTCTTCTGCTTCAAAAGCGCATTTGGGTAGTTGAATTTTCAAATCAGCTTTCTTTAGCTATTGAAAAACATCACTGATGTCACGTACATGATCTTCTAGGAAGAAGAAGCAATAATAATGTCATCGATATAAGGAATTACACCTCCAGTTTTCAGATCTGCAAATAATTGGTTTATGCAACGCTAAAAAGTAGCAAGTGCATTTCTCAAGTCAAATGGCATGACGTTGAATTCGTATACACCGTCATCCATAGAGAACGCTGTTTTGCATTTATCGTTTTCCTCAACCTCAATCTGCCAGTACCTACTAGCAAGGTCTAGTGCGGTAAAGTATTGAGCCTTTGCTGTATAGGTTAAAACGTCATCAATAATTGGTAGATAGAATCTGACAGATGAATTCCTAACTGTTTTTCACTCACAATTTGAGATACCATTGAACCAAACTCCAGCGAAACAGAGAGGTGTTTGGGGTTGTTGATTTGGTGGCAAACTCGCGCAATGTGACCTGTGCGGCGGCAGTTTTTGCAAACCTTGTCTTTCCAGCAATCCCAGGCAAAATGGCTCTTGCGATAACATTTGTTGCACACTACCCCCTGACGGCTAAAACGCCTGCACCAGCTCTCTCAAAAATATACTCACATCGAATCTGAGCAAGCTTCACCATGTCATGAAGATCATCCTTTGATGGCTGAGCTCAATCATTTTGTGGACGAATGAGGTCGTCGACCGCGCTGGCTGTTTTGATCACGTGTTTTGCCAGTTTTCACAATCTTTGCACAAATTCGGTTATGTCGCCTTCAAACTGCAAATACATGCATGATTCCAGTAGGTTTGTCGAGGGTGAATTGTAAAATTCTTCCAGCCGTTGAATGATTGTGGCGTAGGTTGACCGGTCATCGTA
The DNA here is from genome assembly GCA_024741275.1 of Chironex yamaguchii. Taxonomy (NCBI): domain Eukaryota; kingdom Metazoa; phylum Cnidaria; class Cubozoa; order Chirodropida; family Chirodropidae; genus Chironex; species Chironex yamaguchii. The sequence goes on along the minus strand of JANTCA010001800.1, from coordinate 6,793 downwards.
GGTTAAAAGATCCCCGACCTTTGAAATTACATACTTTAATGTTTTAAGCTTCTTGTCTTCATCAACGGCCACGAGGTCATTAAACGCTTTAAGTTGCTTAAGCCGTAGATCCACTTCGTCAACAGAATTGCACACAGGCACTAATCAAACAAATCCCATCATTCTATCTAACACATAATAAGATATATCAACAATGTCAGTATAATGACTGCGCCAGTTGTAAAGACACCTTATGGTGCCTAATTTTATCTTAATCACTCAGCCTGACCGCAGGCATACCATTGAACACTCATTCAAATCAAACGCAATACAAACGTTCCAAATGTGTTCAACTAACAATATAATATACTAATAACAGATACGAATCCTGCAGATACGAATTGATGGAAATGACACGGATGCACAGGGGAGCCTGTGATATGACAACCTTACAGACAGAAATATCGTGGAATTCGTTTCAGTAGAGTAATATTTAGTGCCAGCCCTAGCCCATCTATTCTCAATGCAAAATCAAAGAAACACATTACGAAACTTTGTGAACAATACCCCGAGGCAGCACAAGAGCTTCAGCTAGATACATATTTAGATGATATACAGAGTGGAGAAGATTCAGTTGCAAGACTTCAAGCCTTCAAATCAGAAGCAACAGAGATCATGAGCCAAGGAGGTTTAACATTACATAGATAGCATAATAATGCACCTGACACTGTAGACAAGAATAATAGAAATGGCAATACCAGGGACTATGCTAAGATTCTGGGCACAACTTGGGATAGGGTCAAGATGTCCTGCAAGTTGGCCTTACTTCATGCATCAAGGAAGTTGGGCTATTCACAAAAGGGAAGGTCTTCAATAAATGGTGTTGATGATTTGCTTGGCTTGGACTGGCTTCTCCAGTTCTGAGCACTGGGAAGTTACTTTTTAGCAAGTTGCCTTTGTTTAAAATTCCCTGGGACAAAGCAGGACCAGAGGACTTTGGTAGACATTGGAAAGCCTGGGTACGAGGTCTTCAAGAGCAGACTTAACATTCGAATCCCGAGGTGTGTTCTTTCAAAACAAGCACGGAAGGTACACTACACGTATTTGCTGATGTCAGCAAAAGTTTTTTGTGCTGCAATTTATGCCACTCCAATGTAAAGCACAGAACTTGCTTGTGTCAAAGGCACACATTGCTAGCAAGAATCTTTTTATTCCAAGATCATGAGCTTGTTGCTGTGCACACTTTGGCCACGTTAATGTCACAAGCTGTTAAAGTTTTAAGTACAGTTAACATCCAGGAGTGTTATATGTACATACGACAGTATTGTACTGGTTAGCAAAGTGCGCGACATGATCACGATATGTCAGGAACTAGGTTGCCGCCATAAAGAGTTAGGACAGTTTGTTCTAATATTATGTTCCTTCTGGTCGGAATCCCAGTGATGTAGGAAAGTGGGGTAGCTCTCCATAAAAATTGGGCCATTTCCAGTTTAATGGACCTGACTGGTGGACCAATGTTGAGGCAAGGCCAAAGCAGCCTGACATAACTGAAAAACCAAATGTACCGTTGGAGGCTGTTCCAACAAAGGAGAATGTTCTTATGGTGCAACAACGAGTCAACAGGAATGAACTGGCGGACCTGGTTCCAGAAAATTTTCGGTAACTTTTGATATTGGAAATTATTGAGAATAACTCGATTTATAAGAAGATTTGCCAATACTTGCAGGAGGCAATTCAAAAGTACTGACCTACTCACAAGTGAAGAGATTGATACAACCCAAGTGGCATGGATAAGGATAACTCAAAAAGAGATGACATTGGAAAATAATGAGTTTAATCATCAAGTTGATCACCAAGGGGTTTTGCGGTGTCATGGAATAATTTATGGATACCATCCTGTCTTCATTCCTCAGAAGCATGTCCTTGCAGCTTCAATTGCTCAGTATCATGGGGAAACTTTCATCCGGGTGTGCAGGCAACCATAGCAAAGATTTGGGAATGTTATGGTATTCCACAGTTTAGACACTTAGTAAAATTGATCAGGTTTAGATGCAATGGATGCAAGTGATAGCAGGCAAAGCTTTATCACAGCCACAAAAACATCCCAGCCACCGTATTTTGACTCAATATTAAAGCCCTATTTACAACAACTGACGTCGACTTTTGTGGGCCAATCTACTTCAAGTCTTCAAAAACCAAGCATAAAGGGAGTACATTGTTCTTTTTACCTTTGTCTCAACATAGGGAGTTCATCTGAAACTTTGCAGGGACATGATGGCTACCGAGTTCAGGAGATTGCTACAGGAATTCATAAGACGTCGAAGCACCCTCTTTAATAGTTAGTGATAAGACCCAAACGATCAAGGCTATTAGGGATTGGCTGGACTTTGTTCAGCAGGATGTTGACATGAACAACGTCATGGCTTTGTACAAGATTAAGTGGCAGTTTAACCTTTCCTGTGCTCCTTGGTGCAATGGATTCTTTGAAAGACTGATTGGTGTGATGAAATCCGCCCTGTTTAATCGATTGGAAATGCCTCATTGAAGTATAAGGAACTCGAGGAAACACGGTGGGATGCAGAATGCTTTATGAACAACCAGCCTCTTTTATATCTAGGAGAAGACCTTGTTACTCCCATCAATTTGCAGCAAGGGTAGTCCTCTACCTTCCTGGAGGACAATATTAACATACTAGACAATGAAACGGATGTTTCAAGAAGACTGAAGTGCCTCCATCGATGCAGAACTCAACTATGAAAGCGATGTGTAAATTAATACTTACGACCCTAGGATGAGAAAAAGAGAAAATATTGGGATGGTAAAGGGTTTGAGTTGCCAAAAGGGAGAGTTGTACGATACAAGATACCACTAAAGACAGCAGCAGATGAGAACTTGGTAGGATCATGGAATCCATTACAGGAAAGGATCATCAAAGGTTACAAACTGAAAATGGGAAATGATTACACAGGTAAACGACCTGTCCCACTCATTACAGATTTTGAAATAGGTAGAGATCTGCCGAGGAAACCGATCACCTAGTGTATGCTAATGCCAGCAAGGATGGTCATCATTACGATCGAAGACCTACACGTGCTGCAAAGAAAGGAGAATTCAACCAAATATATGGGATAGCCCAGAACGAATTTGAGGAGGATTTAGGTTCATAGTAAAGCTGCATTATGCGCGTTAATAGGTGAAGTGTGTGGAAAACTGTAAGATGTCATTAACACCAACCCCCCAACCCCACGCCAGGCACATGTGTATCATGTATCATAGCTAGGTGTCATTCCTGCCCACAAAGGATCTTACCAAGCAACTCGTGAGATGCAGTAACTGATCTGTTACTTGACCTTGCTTAATGCCTTTGCCATAGGCATGATCAACGCTGTTTATGTCAATAACTTGTAAGAAAAACTCCCATTGCCCACTTCTTCATGACAGACTTATCACTTTACAATAACTTACACTGTTAAAAGTATTATCTTACATTCAGGTAATATCAATTTACTTTGATGCGTTTCCTGTTGGCAGACGAGCACACTAAACAAGCCATGAGATGAAATCATTGATCTGCTCCCTGAGCTAGCTTTGCTAAACACTTCAAGATCCCTGTCTATGTCAATAACATGTCATAAGAATGTCTTCTGTTATTTCCTTACGACAGAATTATCTTTGTACAAAAACTTTCTCTGCTATATTTATTAGTTGCGGCTTTACTATGGGTTACCCTTTTGCATTTTGTTGCAGGATAAACATTGGCCTATCAGCTTTGACAGTAAGTTGCTTAATTAAATTAATTCTTAAATTTCTAATAATATTTCTACGATATAAAACGGTATTGACGCTATTAGCATATCAGCATATAAACAAAGTAATCCTTTTTTGACTGTTCCTGCAGTGCCACTTGGAGATCAAATTAACATCTATTTATCACTAATATTTCATAGATAAGTGAAACGTTTTCACATTGGAAAAAGAGTTTTTATGGAACATAAGCAAGGCTTCTGTAATGTTCCGATGTTCATCACTGGACAAAAACATTTTACAATAAGGAATATATTCTGCTGTCAAGATTGGTCTTGGCAGTGCTGCTAAACTGGTCTACACTATTTTACTGACCAATAAATAGTTTCTTGACTTTCTTTATTAACCTTGAGCCTTAACAACGTAGATTCGTCAAACACCTAATAAAGCCTATTTCGCATATAAACAAAGTAATCCTTTTTTGACTGTTCCTACAGTGTCACTTGGGGATCAAATCTTACTATTTTACTGAAAAAGGCCTTTGGTATCAAATAGTTCTATACCAGCGCTGAACCTTTTACAGTAGCATACTGGGAAACATTTTGCTGTCAAGACTTACTAAATTGCAGTGCTGCTAAACTGGTTTTCGATACTCCTGTTATTAACCAATAAAATGTTCGCGACTTTCAACCTCAGTAACCAAGAAGCAGTCATTCGAATTTATGGCAAGCTAAAGATTAAGCATATTTTGTTGCAAAAAATCTAGAAAGTGAGCACCGAAATTGTATAACAAGCTTTCAAAAGGAAAATGCATCACAAAGAGGCCGCATTCCCTAAGACATAATTGTAATAAGACCTCACAAAAATTGAGGGTGCAACCTACAAACTTCTGCCTTAGAATAAAGTGCAAGTTTTTTTGACGTCACTCACTAGAAGACATGTCTCGGAGATGTTTAACAATCTTCAAATTGTTGCATCATTTTGATATCGCTTGTACAGCCACGTATCTGTATTAAGTATTTATCTAATATCAGTTGAGGAAGAGGTGATAATTTATCAAAAGATGACCATTGTACAGATAATTGGAATCATTGCAGATTACATAATACAGGCTCTAGAAGTCTGCTGTTCTCAATTTTTCTAATGATTGATTTGATTTTTGGTGGCTCTGATTCTCTTAATTTAAGAGAGCGAAAATGGTTTCTCTAAAAGCAGAGCAATAAATTGGCAAAGGCATAATAGATCAATAATCTTTCATTTTGTTTTTGATAGGTTGCTGCAATGCACATGCATCTGGTTATACTAGCAGTGGGGTGTTTGTCATTGGTAACAATGTTCCTGCTTATTGTGATATGGAAACTGATGGTGGTGGTAAGTTAAAGATCCCTAATACCACTATTTGGGGTCGTGCCCATCATTTTTGTCTTAGCCGCTGGACCACATAGGTGTGCAACCACAGTAAATGCTAGAGTAGATGGCTGACTCACTGGTGGGACTGGGTGTCTAACTTCCGATAAGTGATGAGTGTTAAGCAGAGAATCATTATTCAGGGCCTGGTCATAGATTCGAACCCACAACCTGCCGAATGCAAAGCGAACAACATCCTATCCACTACCCAGTTGCTGCCGTTCCGTATGTTCGTACACAATACACTAGTTGCCAATGAAGAGGACAATTTCAGATTCCTCCTTCGACAGCCAAGACTTATTTAAGGTTATAATGCCAGTTATGCACACCGTAATATATATTGCAGTTACCTTCGTTTCAGCATATCTTCTGAGACGGATGCCGTATAGTTGTAGCAATGTTTCGCGGAGGTGGGACTCTCTCCCGTAAAACCAAGTTCCAGAGATGGCAGCGGTCCTGCAAGCATCAGTTGATGTCGTCAGAAAATGCAGTTCGTAGAACGGAGTGACGACAATTGTCATCACATTATTCGCAGCCGAGTTCTATCCACTGCGAGGAATCTGAAGCTATGCAACAACAACAATATTTCGCAGAGTATAATGCTATAGATGATTTGAGACGAACTTTAAACCTTTTGAGCGTTTATCTGACCATCTTTCAGATCTATACGACAATTTACTGTAAATAATGCTTTACTAGGATGTCAATTTGATTCCTTTGATATGAAAAATGATGATGACCCAACATTATGGAGTGGGGAGATCAATACAAGTGTCAATTGATAAGGCCAGAAGTGATTCAACCCTCAAAAAGAGCTCACGCCACAAGACACTCATGTTCATTACCTTGAAACTTTGCGACATTAAGCCACAGTTAAAAGCTTTCTTCGTCTGTCACTCTTCAGAGCATGAATGTACTATATACCATGCACTATGCACTATACACAATGTATGTTACATGCTATACACTATTTATTATATACTACATACCACATGCTACATACTATATACTACATACTATATAATACATGCTATATACTACATGCTATACCCTATACCCTATACGCTATATACCATATGCCATATACCAAATGCCATATACCAAATACCATATACTATATGCCATATGAGATATGCTTTATGCTATACGCTATATAATATATCCTATATGCTGTACGTACTATGTGCTATGTGCTATGCACTATATGCAATTTCCTTTCTGATGATTCATTCTCTGAATATTGGCAGTCGAAAAAAGCTTTTAGGTATGTTTTAGAGCAATGTTGCGAGTTTTTATGGCGATTTTTGTTTTGTAGCACAAAAGGATTGTTCAACTACACATCTTTTGGGTGAGAGTTTTGTACATTGCTTACCACAGTTCATCACTGAAGGTATGAATTAACATGTGGAGAAACTTCTTTATTTCTCCATACTTGAGTTTAAAGGATAATCAGATTACTTTATTACGGTTTTAGCAAGGCTTAAATCTATGAGATTATTTTATCCTAATAATCAAAATGGTTTTATCATTCATTAAATTTCAAAACAGCCAAGGCAAAAAAATAAGAGTGTCAATTATCTTTTTGCTCTCATCCTAATGAAATAGGATGGATAGTACTCCAAAGAAGGATAGATGGAAAAGAGAGTTTTAAAAGACCTTGGCA
>JANTCA010001799.1:0-11767 GCA_024741275.1 Chironex yamaguchii | reverse complement strand
ATCAACAACAACATTATCATCATCATCATCAACAACAACAACATTATCATCATCATCATCATCATCAACATTATCATCATCACCATCATGATCATCGTCATCATCATCATGATCATCATCATCACCATCATGGTCATCATCATCACTTTCATCATCACTATCATCATCCTCACTATCATCATCGTCGTCGTCGCCATTATCATCATTATCGTAATTATCATAATCATTTATTTTCAATCATTTTCATTTCATCTCCTTGTGCTTTTTAAAATTTAGTTACAAATTTAACTATTGAGATATTAAGGGGGTGCTGTAAAATCACCCATGTTAGGGCCTGATTCACCAACTTACTAGGCTTCGTTACTTTGGCACCGAAAAAACGTTGCCCGCCCCCTGGTTTATGTTATTATGCCAGCGGACGATGCCTTACTTCAAGCGAAACCCCAACTACTGAACACATAGGATGGAATATGTCACCAATTCCAGGTGGACACTCTTTTGTATCATGTTGTCTCATGAATACATACATTGTGCCTTCTACCTTTCTCGGATCTTGTAAGAATCATAGGAGATGTTAATTCATGTTTCTACCTCCTACATATAGGGTAAGAGCCATAAAGTATTTTTTGTGAATTAAGTTCCTTTTATTTATACCATTTTTTATTATAATTTTTTTACCCTTCCAGGATTTGATTGTTGGTGATTCTGCCATTCAGATTCCTATAAAATGGCATGTGGTAAGTCATTCTTGGCAGTTGTATATAGGCATGAACAGACTTGATAGTAACATGTGTTCCCATTTGAAAGACCTTGCATGTTTATAAAATGTTGTAGATTTCATGTTAAAGCTACTGCGTTAGTCCGTCACGCAGAATAAGACTTGCAATAGTATTTTAATAAAGTCTAGAAGTTTACTAGCAAAATAAACGTGACTTTGGTTGTTATCCTTATCGCACACCTTGTGTTTTTATAGTTTATGGACATTGGCAATAAGTGGTGATATTCCATCAGGGGAGGGTGGAGGTGCTTGGGAGTGTAACATGGCTAGAGATATACAACTTGTTTTACGTGAGCCTTGAATTTATCGTAGCGCATTCGTAGACTTTTGGCTTGGGTTTGCTTTACGAAAGAAAACTCAACGTTTGAAATTGGACTTGTGGACATTTGCGTGTGCCACTTGTAGCTAATTTGATTGTAGCTGAAGTTAGAAAATTGGATGAATTAATAACTTTTAATTCGATAAGTGAAGATTTCGCAAGATTAAATGGTTTCAACAGCCTTAGTCCTGAGAGTTTGTTTGTTATGAGTATGGTCTCCATTTTATGTAGGGTGCTGTAGCTCTCACCTTCTCAGAAGAGCCCAGAAAGACAAAGAAGATGGAGCGAACCACTGGGCCTAAACCAGAGATTGAGGTTGGTTGCTCTACTTTGTTCTTTAATGCTTATTGGTTGTGTTAATAGTGGAACCAAAACCCAATGGGATCCAATTTACTATCAAATAAAAGTAAAACGCTGTAACTTTGCAGGCGAAAGAATATGATTAATGTAACTTGAGATGTCTTTCTGATGCCGTGTTGACAAGGGTGATAAAGTTTGCAAATATAGAAAAGGGGGATTGTAAACAGAAGTAGCTTTCACTCCGGATGCTCGCCTTGTAGTGGAAGGTCGTAGTCTGGACCACCCAGCTGGATTATGCTCCAAATGTGGTACACAATGCTTATCATTCGACTTTTCCGCCGGAAATTCAACACATAGTGGTGCTAGTGTGGAGTACCGTCTTCAGAGCCATGTGGTTGAGGGGCTAAGGAAACGAAGATTGGCACAGCTCCATACACCGAGCCTTTTGGAATGGAACTTAAGATGTTAAGCTAAGATGTTGAACTGAAGAAGAATTATTGAAGACATATGTTTGCGTATGAATTATTAAGACCAAATTTTATTTGCCTCTTAATATCTCTTTAGTGGTAGAAGTTTTTTTATTAGACAACGTTTAAGATTGTGCATTTTTGTGTCACTTTTAGCATATGTTTAGAGTTCCTGAAAAGAGACCCCCGAAAGTTATCTCAAATGCTTTCACTGGACTTCTGTTGGTACCATTCCTTTTGATGTTTGCTCTGGTAAGCATATTTTAAGTCAAAGTATCAACAGGAAATTGTTGTCGTCAAATTACTAACATCTACTTAAGTCCTGTTTGAACTTAATTGTTATTAACGTTGTAGCACGATATTGACTTCGTTGTAGACGTAATTGTGGCAACAAGCTGGCTACTCGTTTATTTGAAAATTGTTTTTAGGCATTGGTGTATTTGTATGTCAGTATCGAGGTCCCATCATTTGGAGACTGTTCTGTGTTGACTAATATTTTCTTTTGTTGAGATAGGCTGACCCCATTGAAATCGTGGTTTCCCAGCTACAAACCGTAAAATTAGCTTGACTACATTTTCGCATTTGACATTCGAACTTGATGAGAATGTGTTATAACATGGCAGGTGATATACATTTGTTTGCTTTTCTTTGATATTCTGTAACTAGTCATTTGTCCTGAAAGGAATACTAGTCTTTAGATTACAAAAATCTACTACGCTTATTGCGAACCTTTACTGTATTCACGTTACGCACGCTGTGGTGTATTAGTAATTTTTTCTTTTTTCTTTTTAGTGGATTAAAGTCGGAGCCAACCTCTCCAACTTCTCTTTCTCAATTAGTACTTTGATGTTTCATATCGGATTGGCTGGTATGCATTTGTCTAAGAATTACCTCTACTCATTCCCGTCCGTGCGTTAATTGGACAAAGTGATAGTTCCCCCTTGTGCATTCTTTTGCAAACAATTTTCTAATGTAACTAATATACTTACTTGAAAGTCCTTCAGTACAGTTTGCCAAAGAGCTGGATAATATACACAATTCTATTTAAATTTTGTTCCTATTTCTTTAGCAAACCTTTTAATTGCTTACCTTTATCATTATTGGATATCATCCTTTGACATTTTGTTGAAGCCATCTCCTGAAACAGCACCATATCTTGATAATCAGAGCAAGTGAAGGAAACTCGTTTGTAATTTTGTTTAAAGACCTGTGATTGTGGAATGATGTCACGACAGATGTTATTGGAGGAATCTAATCACCAACGATTGCAAAGAACGAAGGAAACTGGTTTACTAGAGGCGATGGTATAGGTTAATATAATAGATGTAAGACCCTAAAACCAACTGGTTCCCCCTGTCAGGCCATTATAGAAGTACCTCGCGAGCTGACCATGCCTCGTTTAGTCATTTTATCATAGGATTACAGAGAGTATGTGAATTTCCCGCGTTTTGTGTGATCTGTCTAAAAGAAAATTTGAAATTGAACGCTTAGCTTGAAGGTCATGAAAGCACTCGACCATCCACATCTTTATTATTTGCCGAACAGTATACCGCACTTTGTGCTGATATCTCCTTCAGATATTACTGATCACAGTTTTTTTCTGTTTCAGGTATCTTCATACTTTATTTTTTCTTTTGGCACCATTTGGTGAGTATTCCATACTTTCGACTCCCAGACATCATAGAAAGTTAACTAGCTGCAATTTACACTTAACAGTTATTAGGCTATGCGCGAAATACCAGTTTTTAAGTCACGGTTAATTCCTTTAAAGGTTAAACGGAGTTAGTCAAATCGGATGAGTGTGAACTTGTTAGTGACGCTACAATTTTACCACAATGCTTTTGGTTGAGTTGAAATTCAATTGTTTTGCGAGTGCAGCCCATCATCCCCATCTTGAGGAGAACCAATTGGCATTAACCGAGCGGGGCATGTCATGTGATCATCGGAAGAACCCATCAGGATCAATGGCAGTGGCGGCTGGTGGGGTTTTTCGTAGGGGGAGGGCAAATTTCAGATTTGGGTGTGACCCAATATAGTTCCTGGGGCCACGCCCCTATTTCGTATTAGATATGTTACATGAGAACAAAAATGTATCTTTTAGGTCTGTGTTGCTGTAGAACCTAACCATCTCCTTCTCAGGCCAGTTTCGATTTAACTTTATTCCTTTACTGGCCAGTATCACGTAACTGAGCTCACAGTGAAGCTCACTGTGTGTCTGCGTGTGCGTATGTGTGTGCGTGCGTGCGTGCGTTTGTACGTGCGTTTGTACGTGCGTTTGTACGGGCGTTTGTACGTGCTTAACGACGTTACATAAATCCTGGTTGAGATGAAAATTTTGCAGACGTTGACGTTTTAGCTAGAATGTCTGTATTTGTCTTGGAGTAACTTCGCCATTCCTGCTATAAACTTTGGATTACACTTTTCTTTCTTGCAGAATATGTTCCAGACACTTCGATATCTTGCTGTAATTGGTGGTATAACATTCCTTGGTGGGAATAAGATGTTAGCGGACATAGCATCCAAGAAACAAAGCAGGTAAAATGAGGTAGCACGACTCAATATGGGAAATGTAATCAAGATAAGGACGGTGTGGTGGATACTAATAGGGATTGTGAAAGGAACAAATGTTTGAAGTAGATGCAAGTCAGTATGTAGACTTATTATATTACTATGACGTCTTTCTTGGCGAATTGGGTATATAGTAAAGGCAATACACAGCAGGTAAAAAACTGTAAGTCAACTTTCCTGTTTCATCATATCAAAAGAACTTCGTTTCATAAGACAAAAAAAGGGGTATATGAAAGTAGGAAACAGGTTAATTCATTTTAAGTAGAAAAAAATTACGTATTATACTTGGGATATTTTCAAAAATAACCTTAAAGAAAGTTGAAACATCTAACTGTCCTTCTTTAAGTACGGTCGAATCCCTCACTAGCGGACAACTGCGGTTCCTGGGCGAAGTGTCCGCTATTGCCACTTGCCCACTATCTTTTTTAGAGGTTTTTCAATGTTTCACGAAAAAAAAGGAAAAAAGATACGTCAATGCACCAGATTAATTTTAACCATTGAAGAATATGACTGAGAACATAGATGCTAAAGAATCAAAGTGCTTGGAATAATTGTATTACTTAGAAAATACTTAATGTATAATGAATTTTATCGGTTTATATTCTTCTCACAAGTCAGGGGCCACGGAGCCGTGGCCTAGGAATATTAAATACGAGTAAAATGTGAGTGTCCGCTATACACAGTTTAATTTTGAGGCAAACGCTGCCCGCTGTATAGAGGTATTTCTATGGGAGTTCGATTATGATCTAGTTGTCCGCTATGTAGTACGTCCGCCATAATAGGAAATTAAGGTATGATTATGACCACCGGAGTGTCGAACCTGGTTCTCACGACTGCAAATCTTAAGCCTTTCCTACTGAGCTAAACAGATCAATAGGGAAAGTCAAAAGGCTATTGGGTTATTCAAACCCGATCGTCTACCCGTTTTATTGGGTGTCTGTCTATTGGTGTATACGCTGTACAAGTGGCATGTGTTTTGTGCCTACAAGGCATCCATTTTTCACCGTTTGCATTAATTCCATAAAGAAGTCGACAGGGTGGTCTTGTGTTAAGAACAGAAATTAAGGTATGAGTATGACAGATTCGACTATAGACTGGTTCGACTGTACTTACTAAAGGAAAAAGATCTCTTAATCACATAATCGTCACGGTTCCGCGATATGCATACATGGCTTTTATAATGTACTTTGATGTTGGACATTTGAAATTGATGGTAAAATTCGATTGGGTGAGAAAAAGTTCGAGTGACAGAAGAAGCCTGGGTGAACGGAGTTTAGGTACGAGTAGGAGCTTGCAGCATTGTGTTGATGTTTGTCCCATTGGCTATAAGTACCAGTATGCTCAAATCGCAGTAGCCGTGGTGTCCTTGAACTCACGATTCAAATAACAATTTTCTTGGTCGTGATTCCGCAAGGACAATTAGAAAAAACGTGTGAAATACAGCAAACTCTTTTTGGTACAGAATACTAGAAAAGCTTTTTCCTACGGCATGGTTGTTACCATTTCTATGCAGGATGTTGGAGTTTTGCTACTGCTTTGGTAACTTTTGCACGTAGCGTATGGGAAACAACATTTTGTTGTACGGGACATTTTTAAACTCCGGACTGATTTTCTGTTGCTCTCTTTTATTTTCCCAGGTCCTGAAGTGTAGCATTTCACGTAATTTCATAGGCCGTTCAATTACGCTGTTCCCCTTTGTAGAGAATATGCAATTTACCCTCTAGTGACGTTTGAAAATGTGATCACTCGTGATTATTGTCAACAATGGATCTCTCCTTAGTCTCTTTTGGATATTAAAGTTTGGTCTGTTAAACTGCTCCTAACGTAGCTATGATTTCATGTATGGCACAGCTTACCCGGTGACGTTGTTGTTTTATAGCGAATGTATATCCTGGCTCCCTGTACTGTTTTTGTTGTTTAAAAAAATTGCTTGGTGTAGGATCCTTTTATTGCTTGCTTTTATTTTTGGTGGTTTTTTTGCGCTGCGATGACGGGAGTATTTAAGATTTTTATCCTACGTTTTAGCCAACCTATTGCCTTCTTTATATTTTTAAAAAATCTTATATAAGAAATCACAATTGTGAAGACCCAGTTTTGGTGTTCATTTCTAGAAATATTTGTTCTTGAGTATAGTGTAGTCTTTCTACCACAATGAATTTGTTAAGATCGGCGTTCGTACAAACATATGTACATGCCCTAAGACAATCGAGTGTATTAGCTAATCAGCAGCAAGATCAAGCAATGATTGAAAAGTAGATTAATGAATGCAGAACAAGAATTTAGTGCTAAACACAATACAGAAACAGAAAAAAGACAATTTGCTTTTACGTTATATAATGTACCTATGCTTTTGTTTGTTATGTTTGAAAAACGTCTAGTACGAACTTGATAAAATAAGCAAAAATGCTAATTTTACCGTCCTTTGAAGAGGATAAGGATCCTTCCGCGAATTATGCGAACTACAAGGTCTCAGTCATACGACAGGACTAGGGACATAGTACAGAGGTCATATATATGAAGAGAATGAGGACTGGGACCAACCGAGAATAGCAAGAAACAAATTGGAGACAAGGGATGAAAACAACCTAGCTTAAAATGTAGAAATCCGCAAAGTAGCAAGAGTACAACATAAATGCACTGATGGATAATTCCAATGGCTGCTTCTCATATCATAGTATAAGAATGTACTGCTCCATTGCCTGCTTTTTTATATTATAGGGTAAGATACACAGCATACGCAGATCTATTTTAACTCTATTCCAATAAGAGGCTTTATAATGGTCGACCGTAATTTCAAAACATACCTTAACCACTGAGCTATGATTACAGATTAGCCTTAGTAGGGCCTTGGTACTATTACGAACCGCACGGGGAGCTGCACCGTACAGGGAGTCAATTACCGTACAGGGAGCAAGTGCTAAGATACCCAATATTTCACATCCGAGTATGAACACGCACTAGCGATGTTCGATGCTTTCACACTTTGGGGTAAGACAAGGGACTCGCACTGTAGCAGCACACAATTTTCTTGTTCAATCCTTCAATGATCATGAAATTGGGTGGCCCCAAAGCGTTTCCCGAGGTGCTGAATTCGATCCTGTGATTTGTTTTCTCCTACAAGGTACCAGTTTGCCAGTGCATGCCCTAATTACCGCTCAGGGGTGCCAATATAAAACACCCAGCACTCTTTGTTAAGCATCCTCGCAATCGCGGACTGCTAAAAGATATTAGTTTCTCCATCATTCATTACAAATTTGTATCATTTGGTGAAAGACTATCATGAAAACTATCATGTCTATTATTTTGAGTGACAAGCTATGACTTGACAAAAATAACTTCGTCTGAAATTCTCGGAAATGAATTTGTTGGTTCTAGATAATTAAATAACGTCACCTTCAATCCTCTTATTTCCAGGAAAAGTAAATCGCTATACGATATCAATATGTGTATTAACAAATCTTATTTGGATGCCAATCACTGGAATGCAATGTCTCAAAGTACAAAGTCTGAATATTATTTTCTTATCATGTTCAATCAAATACTCTTTCTAAGTTTAGAATATCTTCAGATTAAGCAATGCAAAATGCTTATACCTCGAAAAACGATGATCAATTATTGCGACCACTGTGGCAACTGCAATGTAAAAAGCTTCCTATTGCACTATTAAGAGAGGTCTTGGCCAGATGACTGTCATGAGGCATCTCCTTCTATTAATGCGCCCTTTATCAGGTAAAACTTGCTTCTTTAACTTCTTCTCCATGTAAAATTGTTTACAACCTTCAACACCTAACGAAAATTGTTGCAATATTCTCCTAACTTGTGGTGTGTCGCCCAATTTAACAAAAGTGAGGAAGTCAATTCTTTTAGACTGCAAATAAGATGATGCTTGATATGTAATTAAATGAATTGGGCAAAAGGAAAATTCAGTCTGGAATGAGCTCACCTTCGAGATCTTTGGTATCAGTTTCGTTATTGTGAACTGCCGACTGATGATCGTGGAAAGTGCCAATAGAAAAGTTCAATAATTTGCCATCTTGTGCAAGGAAAATGTTAAAACCTTTTGATGTTAGCACCTTGCTGTGGTCAAGACCATTTGCATGTGCATTGGCATAAACGTTGGTGGATTTTGCTTCTCTCTTTGGTTCTGTGAAAAAAGAAGCTGTAAGATTTCCCTAGAATACCAAAAAATTATTTTTCCAGATAAATAAGAGGGTTCCATAGTGACCTGGTTGCAATTGTCATCAAACGCCCAGATGTAAAGGCAACCTATTTTCGAATATGTGATTTCATTCTTTGTACTTTCTTTAATACAGATGCTTCATGGTAAGACTGCCCTACTGCGTTACTCAGATTTATATTTCCTTTTCCTGAAATTCCTCTCGGCGGGTCACAGGGCATCTGGCGACGATGTAGATTACTGTCTTGATCCTTCAACAAAAACTAATGCCGTTTTAGTATTACCTCTAACCACAAATTAAACATGTCGAGATACCATGTTGAGATATATGTAGTATAATGTTGAATACTACTTTTGTCTGACACTGATGAAGGTTTAAGCCGAAAGACATAAAAAAATAATGAATTTCCCCTTATCCACCGCTGGGGTTCGTCTCGTAATACCAAGGACTTTGAAAGCCCTTCACCAAATCTTTATGATGGCACGGAGGTTTGAGTGTTGGCTTTTGACTCTGAGGGTTAACAGTTCGAGGCCCGTTGTCTCTCACTTAGTGCAGCTATTGTGGTAATGCTCCACTCCTGACAAATATATCAAAGCTCTGTGTCCGTTGAGATGATATATATTATATATTATATCACTTTTGTTATACGCATTCCTCATTCTGTCGCAAAGAAAAATCTGTTGCATGACTAAGGTTTTCTAGGTCGAAATTTCGCGGATGGATCGTTATCTCCTTCAAAAGGGCAGTAAAAGAATAAATTTGTTTGATTTTATGCCTCCTCATTGTCCAATAGTCACCAAGTTTTACTAATCTATTTTCATTTGCCATTTTAGTCTTTTCATTCCCCCAGGAGTTCTATAATATTATATAATAATAATGCAACAGTTCTTTTGTAGGTTTTGCTACAAACTAAATGCGAATGATTATGACTCAAAATATTTGACATGGTCGCCCTTAAGACTTTTTATGCTGTTTGTAAAACATTTTTGTGACACTCGTGTGGGAAAAAAATGAGCTAAACTAGTGCCAGAATATTGATTCTCTTCTGATATTAGATCATGTAGAAAGGCATCTAACATCTGCCACCATCGTCGGGTGCGCTGTTCACAGGTTATCAGAAAGAGACACAGTTATTTTTCTCTAGCTGCAAGTAGTTTGCGTTGACAACATGCCATTTGACGCCATAACCTAAAGGTCGATATTGATAATTAGAAATAGCATCGCCCAAGTTGTCATCGCTGTTTTTGCCATCCTGCTGCGGCCCTGTTCAAGTCGCCTCACTTTCATTTGGCGCCGATTTTTGAAAACAAACAGAGACACTGTTTTGGCACGAAAACATTGTATCTCTCGATTGATGTACAGGACATTAATGGATTTAGATTTCTCTATTTAATATCTTGTTAAATATGTCGGCTTGTTGAACACGTTATCGTACAAGGAATAAACAATGCTAACAGTAGTCATACAAAGGATTTTCTGCTTGCTCACCCTTGTTTGTTTCTCCGTCATTCTCGAGATGAACGTCGAACTATGTACAGTAAACAACTAGCAATTTCACTTTGCAATTTTTTTTGCTACAAATGAAGTGGAAATGAGCTCGCCTATCGATGGACGATGCTTTTGTCGACTTATACTGTACTTTTGAGCGTATGCCACTCAGGATGCCCTATAATGTCGTGTATGCAAGATGGAGATATGGATTATCAGAAGTTTGGTTTTTCTATTTGGCATTGGATCTTGGATAGGATCTTCTGTGGTATTTGGGTCGAGCTACCCATACTGATTTTCTTGGTGGTTTTTTGATCTTCTTGGTATCATGACGATGTGTGTGGGTTTGCTTTCATTCTTTTGACTTATTCAAAATATATTGTTCGACACCATGTGATTACTTACTCGGATTTACTGCAGAAGGGGAATGAAGGATAGCTACTAGATGCTACCTCAGTTCATCGTCCGTTAGTATGTTCAAGCAGTTTAATGGGAGAAGAAGATGATGATGCAAGTGAATCTTTCACTAGTGCAATAACATTACCTGGTTTGACAGCTTGTTTCCTGTGTCTGTTAGCAATCCAAATGTGGATTAATGATTTAAGCAATGGTGTGATATCAGAGGTACAGTCTTTTTCTTGTGGATTTTATGGTTCTAATACTTCTGCCATGATGTATTTTGGTTTTATTTGGCCCTCAACCAGATGCATACTGGTTATTTCCTTCTAGTGACTTGTTTATACTGTGACATGTACATGTATTTTACTGCTGTCCACTAAGAGCACACATCCACTCTTGGTGCATCACATGATTGGAAGTATTTTAGTCATGGGTATCTCTGTTCTTGGTGGTATCAGTTGGTGTAGTTATGATAAACTTGCAATTTGCAGCATCATGAGAGAATATGAAAGAAAACACATTTTCGGTGTGGAGTTCCAATTCAGATTGGATCATTTACTGGTGCCATGGCAGTGTTTCCAGTTGTAAACATGACTAGCATATTCAAGCAATAATTGACAAGACACTTGTAATAAATAAATGCAGCTTTTGGTCCTGCAAATGAACTTGTAATTCACTTATACTACAGTTGTCTAGTTCTGAGCACTGCTATTTAGAAAAGTATTAATGTTCAAGATCACATTCTACCATCTGATCCAGCATTGCCCATCAGAAAAGGGTATTTAAAGACTGTTATACACCCAGGACATTTAGAAAATAAACAGCAGAGAGCTGTTTTTATCATTAGATTGTGTCATGCAAAAATGTAAGCAGTGGGACATAACATTTATACCACCTGTAGTAGCATTGTGCTCTGTTTTACTTACCTTCTTTTGGTTATATCTGACCCTTATGTTACCTACCCTATGTTCGTAATACTATTCATGAAAATGACTAAAGTTCTCATATTTTAATATAAACTTGTCCTTGATCTGCAAGATCAAAAAGGCATTTTTGGCATGTACAGTTAACTCTTCACAATGCCCTAGTCTGGTTAAGAATGCCTTTGTAAGATTAAAGCCACTGTCACATATAAAATGTCAATATATTTACTCTGGAAAATGCTTCTTTCTATTGGAATTGCCACTAAGATTGTGAAGATCATTGAAGAAATGTACAATAACACAGAGTGTGCAGTAGTAATTGACGGACAGCTCACAGACTGGTTTGC
>JANTCA010001798.1:2500-11768 GCA_024741275.1 Chironex yamaguchii | reverse complement strand
CCTGCCCCGTCCCCCGAAGCCAAAGAACTGTTTAATCCCGGCGGACAAGCATCTGAGTGAACTCGAAAAGTGTCTTCAGTTTGTTCCTACTGAACTTATGTTGTATTCAAATCTAACGTTTGTACTTACTGTGCTTTATATCATCGCCTCCTCGTAAGGATTGATTCATAAATATACATTTTGACATGTTGATGGTGATCCTGACTGTTTTTTTCAGGTTTGTAGCTTGCTTGTGTTTTATTTTGGTTTTCGCTTACACACGAGTGATGTCAATTTTATTTTTTATAAAAAAATGTCGTGGTGTTGGTCTCGTATACATTTAATATACAAAATTTGTGACTTTACAGACTTATCAACGAAAATAACGGCCATATCTTGAATTTTCGACGTACGAGGCCTTAGCCTTGAACAGAATGAAAAATAGATAGTGTATAGATGGTATATATATAGTAAGGAGGCCTGGTACCGGAGTAAGTTGGACAGAAAATTCCCTTGTTTGGTTGTTTGCAAGCAGGACGCCGCAGTACATAGTGGTGATCATTTGTGTTTTGCTATGTTTAAACGTGGAAGGAGGCTCAACATAGATTAGAATTATGAATCAATAGAGTCGAAAATTTTAGAGAAGTCACAGAAAATTTCAAGTCTGGAGAATTCATTTTAAAAAAACTCTTCAATACCCTTTACAAAATAACTAATTAATTAACTAATTGGCTTCTAAGTAAAGGTGCCGTATCAATCTCCTTCATTCTGACGTAATCTCAGCTTTCCCTTTAATTGTGTCATACCGACCATACCCCAACAATTCTGGAACGTTATCCATCCATATGCTCCTATCTTCCTCTCGCTCTTTTCTTATCTAAGTTTCCTTCCACTGAACTTGTAATCATTTCACTTGCTGACCTGCCAAGAGTACACCAAACATATGCTGTTTTCCTTCTTGCAATTCCCTTTTGTAGACACCTTTCCTCTCCCACCATCTCTAAGACTTCATTGCTCGAAATCTTGGCTGTCCAGCGAATCTTCCTGACTTTCCTCCGCAGCGACATCTCAAAATGCTTCAATTTTCTTCCTGCTCTCCAAGCTTCAGGTACATGCCTCACAGCCATATGTTAGAACTCGAATGATATAAGCCTCTATGATTCTCTTAATTTATAATCTTAAGCTACTCCTGAGTAGTTCCCCTCTCTTTCAAAAAGCTGGGTTTTTTTTCCATTCCAACTCCATGTTATTTCCATGTCACATATGCCATCCTCCATTATCCAGCTATTTGTACTCTTTCACTCTTTCTTCCATTTTCCATTAGGATGTTGCAATTAACACCTGGGTTATTTGCCAGCACCATGACCTTCACAAATATTTCTTACAAAACAATTATTTATAACCTTGGTTTAAAGCAGGTTTAAAACCTTGAGCAGATCCACATTTCTGTCGTTGATGCTCGATTCCAAAAACGTGGAGTAGGACTATTGCTAATTTAAAATATAAGAGATGCGGTTAGCATAAAGAGGCGTCACTAACAAAATCATTTCTAGCTTATAAGCACCTTGTTCATATTTCTTTGTATTACCTGTCATTTGGCAAGGGATGTAATCCTTTCATTCTATACATACTCATAACTTTGCCACGGCGACCACTTTACTGACAACTATAAAATCTTTGAAACTGTAGCTTCCTTCCCAAGGAGAAAAAATTTCCATTCACTTTAAGCCGTGCAAATTCTGTATTTTACTTACTTTAAACGAGCTACACGGTACCACATTGCTGTAACCTGATAGGCAGGTTAGGTCAAGCAATCATTTCTCTTGATTTTACTTCACCATCTCGCCATTGCACAGCAACCAACTCAGGGATGATTCAGAAACACAAAACACGGAACAGCTGGTTTACTATATGATACTAACATTCACACTTTTATACTATTAACTAGAGCATGAGCAATATCAACTAGACATTGAACAGCAACAAGGTACAAATCATGGCAGGTTCTCAAACAGAGCTGGTGTTGAGAATTGTTTTAGCTCCAAGACTTCACCTTCAAGCTTGTTTTTATTGGTTATGCTTGTAAAAAGAGCACTTTCTTTCAACTACAGCATTTTTGATCCAATAAAATAGCGCTTTAGTATCAAACTTTTGCATGAAATTCAGGTCTTCTTATCTACGGCAACACAGGTAGTCGAATGTCGAACATTCCATACACTCAGTGCCAAGGCTCCGTAAAGTTGCTGCGTTGTCATCTTCGCGTAGGAA
Source organism: Chironex yamaguchii (assembly GCA_024741275.1). Lineage (NCBI taxonomy): Eukaryota > Metazoa > Cnidaria > Cubozoa > Chirodropida > Chirodropidae > Chironex > Chironex yamaguchii. The sequence continues at coordinate 9,521 of JANTCA010001798.1, read as the reverse complement.
GTACGTTTCATTGCTCCTTAAACTTCAACAGTGGATTCGTAGAGAACCACATAAGCTTTGCGTAAAGCATTGTCAACTTGATATGAAGAATAATCTAGCGTCAATTACTTTGTTTCTGCTTTATATAATGTAAATTTGCGTTCATCTAGAGTTTAATCCGATTCTATCTATAAATCAAGATAATAAGTCTGTGGAGGGTAGTCTTAGGCTATGAACTTTTGTTCATTGCTGCTGAGAACATTTCAGGTTTGCAGAGTCGTTTGGGAGGTAAGGTTCTTGTTCACTAACTTTGACATGAGCACTGCTACAAATCGTGCACAGCCCTGGAGTGCAGCCAGTGAGTTATCAGATACGTAGTCTACAAGAGGCTTTCAAACAATTTACAGATTAATATCAAAATACTTATATTCAGATATATTATATTTCCATTCTTCAACTAGAACAAGGCAGTATTATTATCTTAAATTGATCGATAGATGTTTAGAGGTGTTCTCAAAAATAATGATTGTGATTGACTATCGAGCTGAGTTTTTGATTTTAAAGAAGTATAAAACAATGTTCAACAATTCATGTCATGCAATGGACAATATCGCATGCGGTGTAAGAAAAATATCCAGCTAAAGGTGCTCCCTATCCAAGACTTATGTGGAAATATAATTGATATCGACGAAAGTATTTAGGTGAAGACTAAAGGGAATAAAACTAAGATACTAGTGATCGCATCAAGAGATATGGCACGCAATGATGAAGGTCCAATGACTCTTTAAAACGTCTGTTATTTTGTTTCGTCGGACGATTAGTGATGTAGTTACACAAATCTGCTGCATTGTATCTCAGATTTTTGGTCTTCTAGCCCGGTAAAGTATTGGTTCTAAAGAACTACCTCTTTATGAGTTGTGTTAATATAATGTGTGCCAATAGAGTATTTCTGAATAAATTAGTGATGAGATAAAGTTGTACCGGTTGAACGGTGCTCAAAGGTCTGCTGATAGATCAGTTGCACCATAAGCAGAAGACTCGGGTTCAAGTCTTAGTCAAGCTCGTGTAATCCTTTACTTTCCTTTTGTAACCTAACCCGCCTTTGACTGTTATGCTTACAGTGACATGTCTTGAACAGGATAAACTTGTCTTTAACCTCAATCGCTCTTAGGTTGTATCCGAAGTTCGCGAATGACAAAAGCACTGGAGCGATCAGTGCCTTAAATATACCACACTATTGTAAATCGTACACATTTTTAACGTTGGAACAGAGGACTTTCTATGCTTTGAAGGTAATAGAACAATATGGTTAATAAACAAATGTGTCATGCAAGTTTGTTGTTTAAGCTATTTGATTCACTTTCCTTTGCTCATAAGATAAATGGAAAGTGTATAGAGTTATAGACCGCATACAAAGCCCTTGTTCAGTATCAGGCATTTTTATTTACATAACATTAGCCATATAAACATGGCCAAAGTGAATCAGAGTTTGCATCCGGCAGGCTGACAGATACTTAAGCATTGAAACAAAAGCCTTGATTGAATTTGCAGGCACGGCAGCTATAACTCGCCTTAATAGGGGACTTCAAGAATGTGGAAGTAGTGGTATTCGATGAAGAAAGAATTCATTCGATAAATGTTATCGCTTTGCACGATGAGGTGAATACAACAATTAGAATTTTTCATTCTTACAATTAAAGGGTCTATCTCTGCTTTTATGGGCTAACAGTCTGCGATGAACTACTTATTTTGTATTCGTGTTACAGCTTTGTTTGGGCAGAGTTTAGCTACTGTTGTATCCAAATTTTTCATTTCACACTAGGGACTTTACCCAAGCAACAAGTGATCATACGATGGTTTTTCGTTTTTATGATTAAATTTAATTCTTTCAGGTAACATTTATTAATACAGAAAGGCAGAGCAGCTGATATTCATAGAGATAAGATTGTATAAGCTAGCAGATGCCTCACGCATCGTTTACCAAACAATTTTCCTTACAATTGGGCTACAGATTTGGGTTTCTATCATTCTGTAATGAGGCCTTATCAGTGGCGGATCTAGTGGGGTGTTACAGGTGCCAGAACACCCCTCGTAATTCCAATAGTAAGATTCAATGATTGTAAAAAATATTTTGGTATCAACTGGATTCGCAATGTCCTCCTAGCATACAATGTAAACGAATTTTGATGTTGCTTCACCTTTATTCCTTCACATTGACATCTGGCAGTCTTCTCGTAGTGAATTTCCATTGCCCCGTCTGGTCATTGACACCTGGCAAATCCACAGACCAAATTACATATTTCTGAGTAAATGCAAGCATTCAAGCACCCTCCAGTCTGAGTTTTAATAATTTAATAACCGACTTTAAACAATCAGTGACGGGGCTTGAGCACCCACCAATGGAATTGAGCTTTCGGTTCATGTGTGGCAAAATCACCCTCTATTGTAAAACAAAATTCCAAATATGGACTTAAACCGGATATGGTCAATCTCGAGTTCAGCTTTAGTTACCAGGTAATTCGAAGTTTTGTCCTCAGTAACTAAGGAGGTCTTTGTATCAATTTTATATCAAATTTTATGCAGTTAGTAGCAGGTTATCACTTGTGTACGGATTTAATGTTCAATTTACTTCATAAAACTAATATTGGGAGCATCATAAAACTATAAAGGATCAATAGTATTTGATCAATATTAATAATACATTGAGCATACAACCAGATCGTCCTTGAAAAATTTCATCATTCCTGTTAATACGATAACCTTTTCATGCAAGTTTTGTCCAAGGAAATCTACATACGTTATGTGTCACAAATAGGCTAGAAGTATATAGGTAATACGTAACTGGCAATTGGGACACTGTAGTATGTGTCTTGGAATGGATCGTAACCATTGCTTACTTTACGGTATACACAGCTCATGGCATGATAGATTTATTGGCAAACTCCATTGAGTGCTATCTCATTTACAAATACCAATCGGGAGCAAAATAAAGATTTATCTAGGGACAACAGTACAATGGTACAATAAAAAAGTTAGCATACTACAGAGGATCTTCCAAACAAAGCTGTGCGGAAATTAAATGCGGCGCCATTGAAAGAAAGCACGGTGTCTTGTACTTTATAAACGCGTAATTTTCCTTGATACGTTCTACGACCACTTGCTGTTCACTCGTCGCTAGTAACAACAGGATTCCGTAAAGTCGGTGGGAGAGTTTTGTTAAGCAGCGAGTAACACGCAGACTGCATAGTAAAAAGCTTTTATCGGCCTGGAACACAATCTGTGGGAGTATATTTTACCTTCAATTTGTTTATGATTATTGGGGTAATGTGGCAGTCAACACAGCAAGACTTAAAGGAAACCTCTCGCTAGGTGACTCAGGATTCTGTTATAAGGATTCAAGCCTGCATCACAAGATTCATTGGACCGACCTTGGTATTAAGTAACGTCGAATTCTTTATTAGAATGTACAGTGTTGCAATGGTCCGTTTGGTACGCGAAATAACAATAAAATTTTATTTTACTGCTACAAGTCAGACATGGAACCTCGAAACAGTTGTCGCCACGGCAACGGGATGTTTTTAAAAGAGCCAAACACTGTACCTAACTCATACCCTGCACCACGGAAGGGTCTCAGGTATTTTCGATGTAGACAGAGTGTGACAGCACGATATGGGAGCAATGAAATACAGTCCGCAACAGCATTGCTTGACTTGCTCATGGCGCCAGTGCTCTATAATAATTTACCAAATGCACGCATGGTCTTTTATTTGAGAGCAAGAGGAAGTACAGGAGAACTAAACAGGAGTAAACGTGTGATTGTGACTATCGAAGCGTCGACGTGGGACTGCAATCTAGCACCACCTAGAAAAGACATCATAATTACGTATTTTTGCCCCTGTAGAATTTCTTACAACCTCTATCCTGACTGCACAGTCACATTTCACTCTTGGCATGAGTTAGCACAGTCACATTTCACTCTTGGCATGAGTTAGCACAGTCACATTTCACTCTTGGCATACATATCCTTATTCCGTGTAAGCCACCGCTTTCAAAATCATGCCAACTACAAATGCCACAGTAAGTAATTTGGTGATACAACAAAAATTCATCCAGGAGCTGATGTAGGGGAGGAGCCACCCATCAAGACATCAGTAAATTTACTTCTGAAGAGCAATATCTCGATAGTTTAGTGGTCAGAGCATTCACGAAGGAACCCATATAGTCATAAGTTCGGTCCCCATACAAAATGATGGGTTTGTGTTATAAAAATTTCTCTAGCTTTGCTCTCAATAATAATAATAATAATAATAATAATAATAATAACAACAACAATAAGAAGAAGAATAATAATAATACCAACAACAACAACAGATATTAAAGATATTAAAGTCTAAATTGAATGGAATGAATTGCATCACAGCCATAAACTCCAGTTCAGTCTCTATTGTAAGGTGTGGGGCTGGCATTATAAAGTGGGCAAAGGGACAACTTGAACAGTTGGATAGAAAGACACGTAAATTGTTAATGATCCACCGAGCTTTCCATTGCCTTGGAGATGTCGACAGACTATATGTTAAGAGAAGCAAAGGGGTTAGAGGATTGATTAGCGTAGAAGATTGTGTGAATATAGAGATCAAAAGTTTGAGGAGACATGTAGCAGGAAGTAATGAATACCTGTTGGTTGCAGTGAAGAATGAACAACCACTAGGGGAAGGTAAAGAAAAGGCAGGAAAAATAATAATAAAAAGAAAAAGAAAAATCTTTCGATTTGTAGGCAAACTAGTCCTGGAACTTAAGGGAAATAAAGAGTAAATGTCTGAAGCAACAAAAATCACAATGAGCAAGCCACTCTGATATTAGAGTACATTAGTACATTAGTAATGTATATAGACACAAGTAAGCATAGTGCTGAAGACATACCTGCATTTTCACAAATAATCATAATCACGCCTCCAAGGCCTATATCTCAGCTATAAGGCTGCTGTTATAATCATAATTTGCCACTGTGGCACATCCACAAGAAACTCTGAATGTTCCTCTCATAATCTCCGCAATACAAACACGTAACTCAGGATGCCATTGAAAAATAAAAGAGCGAATTGTTAAAAAAATGTTTTGCATTCTGTGGATCACAGATGTGGAATAGCCTCCTAGTAAAGTCAGAGCAAGCATCCTCCCTAAGCTAATCCAAGGAGACTATTTAGAGCATCTTTTTCTTTTCATTGTAAATTTTGTATATATCATTAACACGTTTTTAGATTGTCAAATAGTTTTAGTTTAGGTTTAGTTTTATGTATTGATCTTTTTTGTAATTCAGTTTTAGACTTATTTTAAGAAAGTGACCCTTAAAATCAACAATTTAGTTTAATGTCTACCCTCCTCATTAGCTATGAAATGAAAAATCCTCACAGCTGATACTACTTCTCCTAACGGGAATATAGTCCCTTTTACAGCCTGTTCTTTTAAACGCCTTTGGCATAAAATTTGTAGGGGAAACATCCTGAGTTTCTTATCTTGCGTCAGTTTTATTGGTAGAAAGCATTATGTTAGTTGACATCATCAATTCTTGTATCCATAGCAAGAAGTTTAAGAATGGGAACATGCCAACCTAACAAAGAAGAGACCTTGCCCGAAACCTTCTAACTAATGTTCAACTAAAAAGCTTCTAGAGTACAGATTGTGTCGGACAGAAGTTATGACTGTAACCACCGGAGCGTCGAACCCGGGTTTCACGGCTGCAAATTTAATGCATTTCCTACTGGGTTTAATAGCTTAATGAGAAAGGTCGAAGAACTATTAGTCATTCGACCCTGATCGTCTAACCTATTTGTCTATTGGTGCATACGTCCGAGTTGACTCAGTACATAAAAGGCATCAAGTCTGCAGTGATGCGACCCGGATTCAACGCTCCATTGGTTATTAAAACTTAACTTCTTTTCTTTACACAAGACCACCCTGTCGACTTTACTAGAATGTGACCCTTCCCATGGTTTCGTCGCTCTTTGGTGATAACATCTATTGTAATCTCCTTTGTGTTATCTTTATTTTGTCGTTTATATGTTCCAATATATGCTTTCTATTGTTTCATTACATATCTTCACTATAATTGTTTTCTAAACTTGTTGTGAATTTTATATCCTATTCTTTCTATTTTAAGTTCTCATTAATATATTTTTGCCTCGTGTGTTCTTGATCCCTTTTTTGCTCTTACATCACTGCTGCCCTAAACATTACGTTTTTCCCACGACACAAAAATAACAACATCGTACACAGTGCATCTTAGAAGCAAATGCGACGAGGAGGACGTGAGAAGCAACTTGATTATCGTCAACAATACATATGCCTTTAAAGAAGTTAAACGTTTTGAAATGATGCCGTTTTCAATTATTTCTATTTTACGCCAGTAACGGTAATATCAAGTAAACGGAAGCCTCAAACTGCATGATACTTTAAGGAGAAGAAAGTTTCGCTGGCAAACATCACATTCGTAAGGGCTTTAACGTCCACGAACATGTTTTGTCGCTAATTTCCTAGAAAAAAATCGAAAATGGGTAAATATCTGCGTTTTAGCGAGAATAACTTTTGCCCCTGGGAAAGCACGAAAAATATAAGAATCTATCGAGTTCAATAATTTTTCTCTTTATTCTTGTAAAATTACTTACGTGTTGTAAGAGTCCGTGCAGCTGTTTCTAAAACTGTGTTAATTCATAGCTACTTTCATGTTGAAAAATTCTCGGATGACGTTTCCAGACTTTTGTTTAAATCATAATGATCACTATAGTTCATTACTCACAAGTAGAGGGTGACGAGGCAGCGGACGAACACTACGTTAAGGAGGCTACTACTGCTGTAAAGGAGGTACCAGCGCACAATTTCCTTGTGGTGATGGGAGACTTTAACGCACACCTTGATAAAAAGATCGCTAAATATTCATACTATCAATCATGTAATAACAATGGCAAATTAGTAAACAATTTCATCCAGGAAGCAAATCTGTTTGTAAGAAGCGCAATTTTTCAAAAGAAACCAATCAAACTCTGGA
>JANTCA010001797.1:0-11769 GCA_024741275.1 Chironex yamaguchii | reverse complement strand
TGTATTGCTATTATTTGTATTGCTGTTATTATTGCTATTGCTATTATTTGTATTGCTATTATTTGTATTGCTATTATTGCTGTTATTATTATTGTTATTATTAATATTGTTATTATTAATATTGTTATTATTAATATTGTTATTAATATTGTTTCTAATCCTTGATTACTATGTGATTTATGATTTTGCTGTTACTTACATTGTTACTTATTGTTGTTTACATTTTCTATATCAGTATCTGTCACATTTGTATCCTACTAGTTATTATTTCATGTTGTATCAGTATGATTATTTTTTCTGGTTACAATAACATTTATCAGTGTTTGTTTCTTGTGGTATTTTGTTTGGTCTTCTTGAATATAGTGTGTTTTTTTTCCTTTGTATAAATGTGGTAACGACGACAATGATAAACCGAGAATGGAAACAATGAATTGGCAGAATAAATTGGTACTGGTGGACATTGCAAGCGAGAATAAACAGGTAAGGCTTGAAAGGAATGACGCAGTAATCGACAGTAATTTCAATTTGCAGTTTTTCTAAATGCTCTGATGACTTGAGCCTTAAATAATATCCTTTCCCCGCGTTCTCTTAAGCGAATTGTATCATCGAGTACTTTGATAAAAGGCATGAGGAATTCTTGACTTGTATCTAGTGCCAATCTTTTGATATCGACGAAGTCTATATACACACTTTATATGCGAATCAATGCACGTTCTAAAACATACGAAAGAGAGAAAGATAAAAATAATTTTCATCTTGGGTCTTTTTTAATGTTATCAGATTGGTTATGTTATTCATTGGTAGGCTACGTTTTCCTCGGAAGGTAACATGCATTTAAAATGCTATGGAATAACGTGTATAATGATTATTTTATGATTTTGCTTTCTGTAGGGAAATTGGATAGAAGAGAGGAATGCTCTTATCTAAAAGACAAGAATTATTATCGCCGAGCCTCTACTGGTATAGGCTGAAATATATAAGTCAGAACTTGTGTAATATACCTTGGACTATTTTAGCTTGAGTGTACGTCTTGGACAGACATTTATTATGTAAGCATGTTAGGTATTGTGATGACGAATTTTTAGCTAGTCGAACTAGCTAGTCGAATTAATGCAATTCATTATCAATTTGATAATTTGACCTTTACAAGAAAGAAGTTGTTTGTTAAACTTGAAAAGAGAGGAAAAATGAGTGTTTTGACCTGAAAATAAATTTGTTCTCGTATCTTCTTGCCACCTCTGTGCGGCTATGCGCTCTTTTTCCCGAAGCTGCTAAATAATGTAAATATGATGTGGCGAATGACCAAATAGGCATGACTGATTAAATCTCCATTTAAACGCCCCCTGCAACCAGACGTCTTCAGTTGCAGCATACCATCTTTACCGCTTAACGGCAATTTTCGTCCGGTATTCGCTTGGTTCACTTGTTCCTTGGGTGGTGGGTTGCTGGCCGGTTATGACGACCGAAATCATTAGTCCATGTATGTCTATTTGGATTTCAGGCTTTGTCGTACTTTAAGTTCTTCCACCATGCTAGCAATCTTGCTGTGTTTTCATAACCGAATGCGTGCGACGATGCAGCAGCTCGCTCTCGGGCTGCTGCATACCCTATGCAACAGGGATACATGCTCGTTCCAGCGTTTTTCCGCACTGTTTCGCCGGGATTTCTAGGAACCATAAGACATAACCCTTGCACATGAGGTCGGTGCAAGTTCTACAATCTCGAATGTTTGGACTTGAGCTCCTGATGATGCAACCTTTGTATTTGAAAATGAACATGAAAGACAGCAGTTCTTGATTTTAGAAGCGCTGTTCCTCTGCGTATCGCGGTAGATGACGCACCATTAATAGTTGTCAACAAGTTCGGATTAAGAATGTCGAAGAGAACACATCATCGACGTGGAGTCTAGAACCATAATAGGGCATGCTGCAACTACAATTAAACAACAAGTCTCGTGCTTGGGATAACACATCTGTACTGTCCGACTCCTGCGTTCTCTCCTTTCTATAGAGCGGATGCAAATCCTGACTTAGAACAATATACTGGGCTTGAGTACTATTTCTCCACAACGGGCACCAGCGCCAACGTTCCGCCATTACTTCTTATTGTCCGCAAGGATGTCTTCGAAGCTGGTAGCGAAAAATAAATTAGATTACAACACATTGTCCACTTTTGTAAATTTACGGTATCCGCGAGAATCTTAGCCAGACAACAAAGCCGGCAACTAAATCAGACAGTAGACCATAAAAGATTTAAATTAAACATGTTTATATCAAATATCGTTGTAGTGAACACTTTCTGGTGGCTAAATTTTTAAAAAGCATGGGTGGGAAAAAAGGACTAAGGTATCATGTCCAAGATCATATCCTTGACACCGTGGTTCTGGAGGGGGCGCGCAGCACGAGTTTGTTTTTTATCCTTTTGAGGAGGCGCTTGCGTTGGACTGGGCATGTCCGCCTTATGAATGATGACCGTTTTGCATAAAGTGCGGAAGGGTTATTAAAAGTAGATCAGATCCTGACTCGATTACAAGAACGAGCTAAAGTGCAATATGCTGGTATTGAATTTGCGCCTGATGACTGGACGATCCTAGTCGAAAACCGGTCGGCATGGACATTTGCTGTCGGCCAAAGTGCACCTTTCGACTGACTGATACAACAATTACTGTGGACGGGATGGGACTGGAGAAGAGCAGTGCAAATAAAGTTGACGCCCGCGTCATCTGCTCACCCAGGTCATGACAATGATCACCTTTATTATTTTACATAAATCCACCAGTTTCTTATTCTTGGAAAGGAAAACACAATTTTTTTTCATTTAATAAAATAATATTTGTGGCTATTCAGTTGTCCTACTTTCCTAACAAAGTAAACTGCTGTTAGAAAGAGTACGAAGAATTTTTTAATAAGCCCGTCTTTACGAGGAAAACCATCTGATCATGTATTGTTCCGAAATCTCAAATCCATGGGTACATGGATGAATTGGATGAATTGGATGAATGAGATTGAGTGTTAGTGACGACCTTTCATTTTATCCACTTGGAATGAAGTCCGCACCAAGGTGTAAAGCTAAAAACTCGCCAAAAAGTGTTTCATTCATGGAAACAGCCATCTTGTGCTCGAAGAACTTGGCAAGGTCACTTGCACGTCAACGCACGGTAGACTGTGACTAAAGTAACATTAAATGAGCCAATCGGAACTGACTATCAGTCGATTCAACCAAAAGACAATGAAATCCAGCCTATAAAAGATGTCGAGCTTGAAGGTGATGTCAGTAAATGTACTTTGGCAAGAAAGTCGGAAACTTGTACCAAAGGGATAGTTTGTGATGAAATTTGATTTTTCTCTCCGTCCCTTGTTCCATTAGAACATTGGCTATCATATGGACCCCTCCCTTGCATGTTATTATTCTTTTCATCTACTTAATAAAAACGTCCGGCCATTGAGTTTCAAATAACACAGTTTTTCCATTAAAAATCTTGCGTCTTGCTCTTGAGACATCCAAGGCAATTTTCGTCAGACTGGAATGAAAATTTATATTTGTTGTCATATTCTTGAGCTTGTAGAGAATCCGTGATCAAAATTTTAGAATTCTGAAAACAGATACTCCATGACACCACTTTCTGGCGTTCTAAGGTACAAACATACTCAATCCTCTTTCTCCTATTTTCTATATAATATTTCGTGACAACATTGCATTTCAGTCCTTCTTTCTTCATCACTAGTTGAGAGAACGTTTAACTCGATTTTTTTTGTCATTTTTAGTATGCATTTTCCTATTCCTAATATTTTTAGCACAGTTTCAAATTTGATCATCAAGCAATAAATTGGCTAGGATCAAAATTTCGTTTGACAAATTTCCTTATTGACATAAAAGCACAAATCTAGACCTGACTTTAATCAGGAAAATGGCACTCTTTTGGTTTCAAATACATATTTCGCCTACAAAAAGGGAATTTTTAGTTGTCAATCATTTCACTCTTTATAGAGTGTATAACTTTACAAATTAGACATGGACATGAGTCTATAACGTTACATCATAGTTAATAGAAGGACTCTTAATTAACTATGGTTGCATAGCAACTTGCTATTATATTATTCATCCATCGATATCGACGAAGACAATCCTGACATCACGTCAAAATTGACTGTTTAGGGTGCGCAGATGCCTAATTAAACCAATCTGTCTTGAAAAGATTCGTTGACAGTGGGTACAAGAAAAAGTGGCTGCTAAGGATGGAAGGCTCCAGCATTCCTTTCCTGGCGTCAGTGCTCTGCTGCAGTGCTTCTATTAGTTTCACACACTTCAGCACCCTTATGGACAGAACTCTGCCAGACCAACCTGTCTTGAGCATCTTTCTCCCAGAGCTCAATATTCCTGTTGAAGGCTTTGAGAGATGTCTTCAGTGTGTCTTTGTACCATTTCTTTCTGCCCATTGGGCTTGCCTTGCTTCAATTCACCATATTACAGGTTCTCAAACGGTGGTCAGGTTGGAGGGCAATATGACCTGACCATCAGAGCTGATTCTGCATCAGCAAGGCCCGTATACTAGGCATCTTTGCGCGGGCAGGACTTTGGTATCATGTATTTTTCTTGCCAATGTATAGACAACAGCCTACATAGGCAACTTGTATGAAAGTGGTTTAGTTTGCTGGCATGACATCCGTAAATTGTCCAGGTCTCACACGCACACAATAGCGTTAGTAGGACGGTGGCACTTTAGACTTTAATTCAACTTAGTGTGGAGACTGAAAGCTGCCAAAGGCTGCGCTTTTGCCAGTCTTGAGGTTATCTCATCGTCGATAACTATATTGCGGGACAGTGTTCTGCCGAGATACGTAAACCTCGACGCTGGGTTTAGTCTTTGACCATTAACCAGGATGTCTGCTCAGTGTATGGCTTGCCAGGAGCTCGTTGGTAGACAACCACGGTTCTCTTTGTACTAACGATAAGCCCGAAATCGGTGCAAGCATCTGCAAACATGTCAATGTTCACATTTTTCCATGCTCCTCTCTGAGGTTGCAATGCGGGCACAACCATGAGCAAAGAGGAAGTCTCTGCAGGTGTCTGTCTTTATTTTGGATTTTGCTTAAAGCCTCCGCAGGTTGAACAGTTTACCATTAAAGCGATAATTAATACTGATCCCTGTATCATTATCTCTGAATGAATCAATAAGCATTGCGGAGAAAACGAGACTGAAGAGGGTAGGAGCAAGGACACAGCCTAATTTCACTCCAAGTTGTTAATAACTACACAAAATTCTGACCACAAACATGGCGTAAGACCTGCTTCATTGTGAATATTTGAAATTATGCTGCTCTGATTAGAGAGAGTCTTTGTAGTTGTTATGAAGCTTTAAATTGATCCATTTTTGTAACGTCTCAAATATGACATGAGACCTGGCAGCCTCGTCTTGTTCTTAAACTGTTGCAAATTGTCAAGCAAACTAAGTCTCGTTTTCAGGAGTTGAAGTCTAACTTGAAATCGAGGTGAATACAGAAGGCGAAACAGAAATGGGTCGAAATTACTTGTTTTTCTTATTTATGGAACTTTACCCGCAAGCCGTTACACGAGAAAACAGTAAGTAGCAATTGAACCCTATTATTGCTTAGAGGCTTGCTCAGTTTCCTTGCGCTTCATATTAAATGGAAATAGTAATTCCGGATAGTCATCTAGCGGCTTTTGCCTTGTCACTGCCCGTTTTCGACGATATTGTCTGTGTTGGAAAGGCCTTGGTAGTACTACAAACAGCACAGGGATACTAGAGGACATAGAGAGACTTGCTTATAACAAGGCACACCACGAGAGTCGATTTAAGGCGTGTTTAGATCGGTATTACGTCTACAGGCCTCGAACGTACTGACTCTGCCGTCGACATCACGCTATGTTTTAGGAATCTCTTTCTGAGTCGGAATTCTGGTGAACATGAACTTGCGCGGATCTATTGCACGTATGTTTAGAGGAGTATATTATGTGCTATTAGACTTTTCATCCATTGTATTTTAGGGGTTGGCAATGTATAGATGGGGTCCTATGCCATGTTAGCGGCACATTTAAAGGGGGTATTATGAATTCGCGCTGAACCTGGACTTTAGCGGGATCAGACTATGCTCAGGGTAAACAAGGAATATTTTTAATCCGACAGAAAAGGAATATGCTTTTGTTCTGGTTTTGTTGTGTTTTAGTTATAGTCACTATTTTCAACTATGCCATGTCATACAACAGTCTAGTTCTTGTTTACACGTTGTGCAGGGCTCTTCCCTTGATAATAGTATTTACGGGTGGGAATTTTTTGCTGCCAAGCTGCTTGACAAGGAACTTAATGTTTTGGGGTGTTTTGAATCCCTCAATGTTGTTGGTAATTATTACATGGTTGTGAATTATGTAGGCAAAGTATTATATGTGATGAGATCAATATGAAACAGCAGCATCTATTTAGATTGAAGTAGCCGAAAGTAAAATGTAGACAGTCACCCAAAATATTTATATTTATTTTTCTAGGCAGTAAATGCGAATGCTGGGTAGAAACCTGGCTGTAGGCTAGTTAACTAAATGAAACTATGATGGTTTGACTATTTGCATTGTCTTTGTCTGTTATTTAACCCCAAGCTTGTTCTTGCTAACGAATATAGATTTTTGCACTTGTGCCCCTTTTTATCTGATCTTCTGATTTTATATTTGCAGGCTGAGTGGTGAATGATCTTGTTATGGACATGGATTTTAACTCTGATTATGAGAGCTGTGATGACGATGACATGTATTTTGTCTCTTTCCCATCAAGTGAGACAACAAGTAACAATAAAGGGGACACTGAAGTAGAGGTTGATAATGAAATTACAAGAGAACCAAACAGTCTTTATAATTCAGAGCCTGCTAAACATTTAAAAGGTGTCAAAAATTATTTTGCAGAAAGCAGTAGTTGTGTACCAAGAAATCCCCCCTCAAACTTTGCATTTACTCCAAATATTAATAGTCCTGTTGACTATGCTGAAGAGGATTGGGATGCTGAGTGTGATGATGATGCACCAACCTTTATGATTCCCGGAGATTCCTTACTCGATCCATACACCACAATGCAAGACTTTGGATCTGACAATGAAGGACCCATAGGTATAACAGGAGATATAAGAAAGCCCAAGTTATCAAAGGACCAGCTGCACAGAACAGGTGACAGTGAAGTAGTAAAGCATCATTCTCCCAGCTCAGAAACTTCTTTAGCTTCTGGGATTGCAACGGATCGTCAAGTGCAAATGACAAGAAGAGAGTGGCTTAGTGAAATTGAAGACTTATACTTTGAAGAGAAGGAAGATGGACTGCAGCAGGCTTTGAATTCTGCATTTGAGATCAATACAGATCCATATGATTTAGTGATTTACTTTTTGGGAAATGCATATTTTGATCTTTACAGTAGAAGGCCTTCAATAGCCCGCTTAACCTTGGAGAAATTTAATTCTTGGATCAGATCCAAGGTAATGGATTTATTTTGGTTTTGTCTGTCAAAGATTTGCATTCTGTCAAGGTAACAATCCCAACCCTAACATTAATCATGCTGGGCATCAGTCAGGGAGTCTAATTCAGACAGCAGCCAATTGTGCATTGGAGGGAAGTGATGGAAAATGACTTACTGCATATGGTGGCCCTGGCTAGAAAGTATTTTTTACCTCCATTTGGTATAGCCTTGGTATAGCCAATTAGAAATAATCTGGTGGAAATCATCCTGGCCTATTACCCCAAAATGCAGAAATATTTTTGTTCTTAAAATGTAGTTTACATGAGCTTGGCTATCCTAGTCAGTGATTGCCCATTGGTGGGGATTACAATGCATATTCCTGGGTTATGACGATTATGGGCAATAATCAGATGATGACAAGGTTGTGATTTAGGACTAGTTAGTAAGCCAGGGATTAACTAAGGATGTTTGCTTCTTCATTTTTTTATTGCTTATGTGCAAATTATCATGCTTTGTCTGATGCCAGTTTTCCTCAATGATTTGATTATAGCTGAAAAATGACAAAAGGTTCATCAAATCAAGGAACTGGTGTTTATATATTGCTCACTATTACCCCAACTTTGACCCTGACCAGACCCAGACTGTGTAACTGCAAAGAAAGTAACATGGGAAATAAGTATTTTTGTGTAATGAGGAATGTAGTATTAAGTTTTCCTTAAACTTCATAAAGCACTTATGTCATAGTAAGGAGCCTTTATTTGGATTTGTTGACTCAGACAAATAAAATCATAATATTAGAGTGGTTCTAAAAGTGTATACTGTCCATACATTATGCCATCAAATACGTTTTGCTCTTTACATCTAGTGTTTGTATTTTGATGCGGCGAATACTGTAGATCTTGTCAAGCTTCTAGGAAAAAAGAACTTGTCCAGTCTATGAATGTGTATGAAATTGAACGGAAAAGTATGGCCTATTAACTACAGTGTCATTGTGTAACATGTATTTATGATAAAAATGCATTATAGGTAACTATTCAGATTCATATCCCTGAGACAAGTATAAACAACCAGGACAGAATCATCATAGCACTTGTGTGAGACAGTAACCTAAGTAAAATTTGATTTTAAGAACACAACAGTATCCTCCTTGAAAAATACATGTGTAAGTTTCTTAAACATCTGGATGATGGACTAATAATGAGATTGTTGCTTCTTGGTTTTTGTTGTCACTATTACCTTAGCTTTACTTTGCATGTTTTGCTTTTCATGACCAGAAAATATTTCCATTGAGGATGAAACAGACAATTGTATCAGTTTTATTATATATTTTAATGGCAATTTAACTTCCTTTGCATGTTTTCAGTTGCTTATCTGCCTTTTTTGTGTTTGTAGTTTTTTGCAAGCCAAGGAACTGGAAAAGTAAATGTACCCAGACTAGACTCAATTCATCAGGAAAGAGCAATGGAGTATCTTTTGACTTCAGGATTAAATTACATTGATTTGTTGATTTCTGCATTTGCGCTTAAAACCGGCAATAAAGATTATCAAGCTGCACGGCTTCATCATTTATTTGGTAAAGGTAGCGGATATAAAAATGTTGCTATTATTGCTGGCAAGTTAGATTTGCAAGATTATTTTGAACCAAAGGAGATTATTTTGCCATTGCTGGTACTGGATAAGGTCCAAGTTATTGAAACGTATGTTGGGGAAAACAGAAAGCAACAGGATTTGTTCCTAAAATTGATGGATTATCTTTGTAGCAAGGAAGACAAGGACCTCTTAGAATTTGTTGGGTTTGTATAGACTCCTTTTTTGTATGATTAATGTTACCACACTGTTGTGGACCCAGCAAATTGTTGGGATAGACTGGTATGTCTTATTAATCTAAATAAATCTAGTTTGGATTTTCTGAAGTTAATCATCTCATGAGTCATATGTTTTGCCTGAGCTACATTTAATTGTATCCTTCTCCCATCAACAGGGTTATTACTACTCATTTTGGAAGGACTCACATGCTTATTATGGAACAAAATTGAGGAATTGATAGATCAAACTAACCTCATAAAAACTTAATAAAATCAATTAAACAAAAAAATGAACGTGCAAAGATGTAATGTAATTTCTCTCTAATACTTCTTGATTGCTCAGAGATTGCCTCGTTCCATAGTGCCATTCATTTTATTGTTTTAGTGTTGTATCAGATTACAGGTACAATCTTATATTATCCTTTTTACTTAGAAATCTAGGATTGAAGATAGTTGACAAAATGAAATTCAAGACAAAAACTATGCAAAAGATATCAGAAAAATATGTAAAGAAATATAAACTTGACCCAGGTATATTGACTTGATGTTTTTTAGTTCAATTCTTAGCCCATGTTTTGATAATATTATTTGCTTCTTCTGTTGATTTAACTTAATTATTCTAATAACAAACTCCATGGTGTCATTGTCAGCCAAATTTCTCAAAATCTATGCTAGGTAATCATTTCTGTACAAGGGATGCATATCATTGACAATGTGAACTTGTTGTATTTGTAGAGATACCTCTGTAGGTGTCATACCCAAGTACTGACATGTTTAAGCTCCATGTTGTGTAACAAAAAAGATGGAAACCTCTGGATATAACAAGTATCAAAGTTAATTTTGTCATTCACGCCTGAGGCTGAAGTCCATGTTTAATGGCAGGAAATTAACATTGATGAAGCAGAGCTTTTGAATATTTTGGAAATGTTTTATGGTGATGTATTTTTGTTGCTATTTTACAATTTTTTTCTGGTAAAATCCATTTATCCGATAGACAGTAGACATCTTAATGTGTACGTATTTATTTTTGTGTTATGGTAATATGTCATATTTTACATGATCATAGTATACTGAATGCCTTTGATACTTTGGTATTTTGTATTGGTCCAGTTCCGGAGCATGCACATGTCTGACACATGTCTGACATTGCTTTAATGCGTATTGGAGTCTGTTATAATTTTTATATGGTCCGATATCCATGTTTGTATAGTGTATGATAAAATGTTAAAAGAAGCCAATGTTTTTAGTATTCTCAAACACAAATTTAATTTTTCAATTGGTTCCCATATTAACATCTGTATGAACATAAGCAGCAAATGGCATGACATGAAAAATATGAAAATGGATATTGCCTAAGATATGATAAATTTGAAAACACAGGTCAAGAAAGAGGTTTTTCTTTCATCTGCTTACCCCTTGTACATCCTGAAAATGCTACACTTATCTACAATTGTATCTTTAACATCACTGTCTGTTGTGTTTTTGTAGTGGTTCATTGTCCATATTCCACTTAGCTTGTAAACCTGTTGTGCCTTGAGTTGTCTTGTGCCCTTACGTAACTACTTATATGCACTCCCTTCTTACTGCCATATTTCTTATACAAAGTTTGTTTATAAATCAATTTCTTTACTCGAAACGGACGTAAATTACCACATAATGCCAAATTTAGGAATCCTAAAAGCAAAATGAAGAAGCATGAAATTTGATGTTCTTACCTACATAGCAATTGTTGTATTGCCATTATGTTCTATGACATGCCTTTTGGTAACTCAATGTTTGCTTCTCTTTTAAGTGGATTATCCACACATTTTTAAAATGAAGAACACCGAGAGTCTACAGCTGTTGCTTAGGAAGAAATATCAAGAGGTAAGCAGCATTTGCAACCATAGCTTAATCCTCCTTCTTTTAATTTCAGTGCATTGATTCTTTTTTATAATTAGTATGTTAATAAGTAGAGTTGAAAAGTAGAAATGAAGGAAGTTACTATAGATGGACATCAATATTGGTTGTCTGTCTTGAATGACAACAACAACAACAATGGAAGTAACATCAAGAAAGTTCTCTTATCCAGTATTCTTTTAATCATCTAGTAACAATTTTGGTGAAAGCTTACTAGAGCTAGAAATCACCCTGGCTTTCTCTCAGATATTTTTTTTACTTTGCTGTGTTTGTTTAAGTATATGGCATACATTGATTGAAAATGATTATGTATTCAATAAATTATAATTCATCAATTGAAAATAACTTATTTTATACTTATTTAGAAAGCAGTGTAGCATAATCACATGTCAACAAGAATTGATGTGATCATACTAGCCAATGTTTTTTTATGCAATAAGTGAATAAGTAAAGAATATTGATGATCAGGAAATTACATGCAAGGTACTTTTATGAATAGGACTCTAGGAATTTTTACCTTGCTCTTGTAGTTGCATACTAATGGGATCCGATGCACAGTGAAAGTTTGTCGTGATCGAATAGCAATCCAAAAATGTTTGATTTCCTTCTTTATTA